>CM031605.1:2136442-2196442 GCA_018398815.1 Conus ventricosus
CATAAAATCCACACTTTTTCCCATCATGTCTTCCGCTGAAAGCCAGCTTTGACAAAGTGTTTCTCTTTTTAACTATATCTTTTTCTGCCGAACAGTCATCTATAATAAAGAGTGTTGCGTTCCTTCAAACACTTTATAAAGTATTCTAAACACTCACTCAGTTTAGTGCTAGGATTAACTAAATATACGTCATTGTCTGCCCATATAACCTTCTATCATGATATGCTTTGTTCCTTTTAAGTGTTGGACAGAAAATCACAATATGATCAAAATTATAGCGATAAACTGTTGTAATAAGTCTAGGACAAATATTGTTTTTCCACAACCAGTCTGCCCACAACATTAGAACAATGAGGGGATTTTATCATAAAGTTTAACTGCTCCATAGTTTTATAACAGAATTTAATCTAATCCAGTTATTATTTTTATCATACTCTCGTCAAAACTTGTTCAGTATAATAAACCCTATGAGACCTAAATGTGTAAGATTAATCCAATTCAGTTCTGTAAGATTGTTTCTTTTTAAGTCAACATTGATTTTGTTGCTTGTTGTTATGATCTTAATATCCTCACCATTGTGAAGAACGACGATGGTAACGTTAAGGCGTTTAACGTCTAAGTTTTGCCAGCTAATATTAATTCCTTTTATAAGGTCGTCACTAACGCCCACAACCCATCCCTCTCCACATCTTTAAAGACAGAAATTTCAAATATTATTGTGAACGTGTCTCCTAATTTTCTGCTTGGAAAGAACTGTAATTTTGTAGAAGCTTTTTTTACAACTGTTTCTTTTCTGTGGAGGATGTACTGTTTTTTCCATACGGCGTTATTTCAATTTTTTCCGACTATTGTCGTCCGGCATAAGACTTACATGTAAAGGGCCAGAGTTGAATGCTTTTCTGAAACTTTTTTGGCGGCTTAAAATATGTAAATGGGCTTATGAATTCAAATTTTATGTCCCATTCTAAATATGGTTCTAAGTGCCATTTGAGGTCAGGTTTTCGAACTATTTTATATTCATACTGGCCAACATTATTTGCCTCTAGATTGCGCAGTTGTTCTAGTTTAGGAAACTTTTTGCTGTCGGCAACCTCTTTACGTTTATAATCACCATCTTTAGTGTACTCAAAACCATACAAAGCGCCTATCTCACCGTTCTGTTCAAAGTCTGCAACGTCTGCAAGGTCTTTTAATTCTAAAGTTATACACCTCACAGCGCTAATGTAACTCCCGATTCTTCTGGCCCCCGCGACATTATTTTTTAGTACAGTTTATTATTTTATTTCCAAAACAATGTGCAGGTTATCACATTTTCACAACTTTCCCCCGCTTTGTCTTTGATTTTTTATATTAAATGATCTGACCCTCCCACAAACTAATCTTTTAAACTGTAAATTAGGGAATTGTATAATTTCATAATCGCAATATGCAGCTTTCCCTGATGGAAGAGCTCTTAAAACAGTTGAGGGCCTTCCATCATATACGTTTTCATCAGTGCTCAGCTCATCCAAATGAACTAGAGTAATAAATGTAATGCAAGATCGAGCGGATTTTCTCCCTCATAAGTAGTTTTGTTTGACGTAACTCTAAAACTATGAGTGGGTCGATTGGCAGTTGTAAAGCCTAACATTTTAGCTAGCTCTTTATCAAATAGTATCCTACTTCTTCTTCAGGTTTGAAGGTCACACATTGTTTTCAGATTCGCATTGTTAAGTTTGAGAGTAATGTTAAAGTTACTCATTGCTTCTTTTAGTGAGCAAAACCCGTAATAACCATCAGGTATGGTTAACTGGCTAACTAATTGGCCTTTATTATTAACTTTTTTAATCTTAATATTCTCCTTGGCTTTGCTTATATTAAACCATACGACTTTGTAGAATATTTCATGGAGCGCGACCGTTTGGTTCCGCATTCGTTATTAATAGCATGTTCTAAAAACGAAGGCGGTCTTGAGTTGTTATTGTTACAAACATTTTTAAAACAAATTAAAAATGAGTGCATTCAAATATACTGATGCAAAATTTGTTGGGCCGCACTACAATCTTAAAATATTAACAACTGACACCCTCGACATTTCTGTGACCCAGACTGACACCTTTCATAAAAAGGTGAGTACTCCATTAAGCAGATATCTTAACCCCCCTGTTAAAAAGACTACATCGCAAAAGTGTGGTTTAGTCATCCATTGCAGTTTTATCAGAACAGTTAAACTTTGCTGTGTTTTGTGCAACAACTGGGTGTGGAGTGTCGTATGCTTGATCACTTAAATCATCCTAATCCTTTGGTTAGGTCAGTGTATAGATTCATTTTTATTACACCTTCAGACGTATTTTGACTGAACTGCAAGCACCTTACCAAATGACAAACCGTTTAATCCATTCAGCAACAGAATAGCCATGAAGGCTTTTGAAAGGATCTGTAACGAATTCAATATTAACATCAAGACAGACTTTAGACAAAAGTTGGATTTTTAATCATGGCTTAGGCACCCATATTATTGGGGCGCGCACAGAAAGTTAACTATGACTGGAATCCTCCTTACACATTTTCTCTTCAGGCACAGGCGTTCACCTCGGGTCCATAGAGCAAGAGCATAAAACAGCGTGGAAAACATTTATCTTAGACACTTCTAAGGGCCTAACTAAAGCAGGAATAGAACGAATAAATGACTCTATTCGCACTTACGTTGGTGTTTGCTAGGTTCACAGCCACAGGCAAGATCGAGCATAACTGATCCTTTACTGGCTTTGATGCACAAAAACAATACTTAGCAAATTTAGAGGACGCCATTAATTTACAGTTGATTTACCTTCAAGTATAAAAAGGTACCAAGATGTTTTACAATACGCAAGATCGAAAGTAGACTTTGCTGTTGGCACTGGTTTATACATGTACCTTCTGACCTTAGATCCAGGTAGGAACAATAATGAACTACACAATGAAATTCTTGTTGCAGGAAAATGAACAGAAGGTTGGACAAAACGACATAAATTCTGAGCCAGTAATATTGCCCAGCAGTAAAAAACAAGATGACCCCCCAAGAATAAGTCATCCAATCCCCGTGGTCCAAAGCCCGAAAGACCGTTGAAGACTCAGCAAAGCTCGCGGACTCTGTTCGCGATGACCATGAATATGAAAAGACAGCGCTTGTTCTTGGATTAACTGGCCTAGGATTACTTGGTCTTTATCTTACTAAAAATTAACCCAACTATTAAAAGAACTAATGTCCATAAGTGCTCGGCCATAAGCCAACTACTTTGCTTGCAGTAGACAAAAGCCCGCTAACAACACCCCCTAATATACCCGGTAAAGAGTCTATAGCTTTACGGCTAATTTTTTTAATAAACTCGCAAGATGATCAAGCTGTTTTTTTGCCCATGATTTATCAGGTGGAGGCGATGGTGGTGGAGGCACTGAACTTTGACCACCGCCCCCTGTAATAGCCAACACCAGTGTACTTATTGCAAACTCTAAGGCCGTTATAAACGCTTGCTAATGTGACTCCTTGCTCTCTAAACAGTGTTCTTATTCTTTCTGCTAGCGTTGTGTCTTCATATAAAATTCTTTGGATAGTTTCTCTTATTCTGCCCCACTTGAGTTTGTAATTGTTCTCGGTTAGTAGACAACGCTTCTAGTCTTGCTGATCTTTCTTGTTCAAGATCTTTTAGTCTTTGGGTTTATTCTTTCTTTAATATCAGACCCTAAGTTGGCGTCATCAGCCTCAACGAGTTTTTCTTTTTCTCTTTTTATATGCTCCATCTATTTCACCCAGTTTTGCTAAATTGTTTGTTAATTCGCCTCTAATGGTTCTTAAAGCATGATCAAGGGCCGCTATTTCTCGCATGGGTAGCGGTGAGTCGTGTATAGTCTTTAATGCTGTTTCTTCTGAAAAAACTGGTTTCTGCCTCTATTGCATTATTAATTCGTCTGCCGATTGATTTAATTCTTTAAGTTCCATGTTTTGGCATTTGGTTATCTGTCGGGAGTTCCTGCAGTGTGTTTGAAGTTTAGCAACTGCATCCTTATCTAATTTTGGTTTAGTAATGCCAAGGCGATTTTGATCGCTCACACTGAGCCTTTGTTTAATTGTACTCTTTTTTAAAAACTTTGATGAGTCTGGTTTAGATGTAAGCTGAAACAAGCTGTCCTTGGTCGCTCCTCACAAACAAATGGTCATCTTTTACTTCAAAATCATTAGGGTCTATAAATTCGGGAGGTTCTTGGCCTACACTTTGGTAAAATGATCTGACCTTACTTTCTGTTAATTCACGCCGCAAAGAGAGCCCCGAGCGATGTTGTACCAAAGGAGTCATTTCACTCATGTCGTCTCCAGGATCAAAAACATCATAATCTTCATCTTCAATGCCTGCCATGTTTCTTTAATAATTAACTTTTTTATTTTGTTTTATAAAAAATGTCACAAGCATATGGCTCGATTCTTGACCCGCATAGAAGGCTGAAAGAGCCCTTTGGCGTGAAGGGAAATAAGCGGAATATTACTGTTCCAAATAATCCATCTACTATTGATGCGGATCAAATTCTTACTGTCAAATTTCCAGACCTAGGAGCAGATGAAGTGATTGTGCCAGGCTCTGCGCAACTTACTTTCAAAATAGAACTCGCATCAGAAACGGACCCAAACAGGACAGTTGTCCAGAATCTAGGACGGGCAATCGTTAAGAAAATTTCTATAAAACTTGAGGGGCAAGAAATATTTTCTTTACACAATGCAGACATATTTTTAACCTATTCTGATCTATGGCTAACCGAGAATGAAAGGGCTGATCTTGCGTTTCAAGGAATAGATAATGAAGAAGCACTAAAACATAGAATAGGCGCTGGAGATGCTAATAAAGCCGGCAAAAAGTATGTGGCTGTAAATTTTGCGTATGGTAATCGCTTTTCCATTCCCTTAGATTTTGAGTTGTTAAAAGCGCATGCGCCATACTTTCAAGGAAGCAGGTGATCATTGAACATACACTTTATTAAAGCAGGTGATCATTGAACATACACTTTATTAAAGCAGGTGATCATTGAACATACACTTTATTAAAGCAGGTGATCATTGAACATACACTTTATTAAAGCAGGTGATCATTGAACATACACTTTATTAAAGCAGGTGATCATTGAACATACACTTTATTAAAGCAGGTGATCATTGAACATACACTTTATTAAAGCAGGTGATCATTGAACATACACTTTATTAAAGCAGGTGATCATTGAACATACACTTTATTAAAGCAGGTGATCATTGAACATACGCTTTATTAAAGCAGGTGATCATTGAACATACGCTTTATTAAAGCAGGTGATCATTGAACATACGCTTTATTAAAGCAGGTGATCATTTATGAATACATACGCTTTATTAAAGCAGGTGATCATTGAACATACGCTTTATTAAAGCAGGTGATCATTGAACATACGCTTTATTAAAGCAAGGTGATCAATTGAACAACGCTTTAATAAGAGCAGGTGATCATTGAACATACACTTTTATTTAAAGCAGGTGATCATTGACATTACGCTTTATTAAAGCAGTGATCCATTGAACAATTAACGCTTTAATTAAGCAGGGTGATCATTGAACATACGCTTTATTAAAGCAGGTGATCATTGAACAAACACTTTATTAAAGCATGATCATTGAACATACACTTTATTAAAGCAGTGATTTGTTGACCCCCCATTGAACATACACTTTATTAAAGCAGGTGATCATTGAACATACACTTTATTAACTCAGGTGATCATTGAACAGACACTTATTAAAGCAGGTGATCATGAACAAATACACTTTAATTAAAGCAGTTATCATGGAACATACCTTTATTTACAGCATGTGATCACTGAACATACACTTATAAAACGGGTGATCAGTGAACATACACCTTTTATTAAAGCAGGTGATCAATTGAACATACACTTTATTAAAGCAGTGATCATTGAACAGACACTTTTATTTAAAGCCAGAGATCATTGAACATACATTTATTAAAGCAGGTGATCATTGAACATACACTTTATTAAAGCAGGTGATCAATTGAGGCACATAACACTTATTAATGCAGGATCATGAACATACACTTTTATTAAGCAGGTATCATTGAACAACACTTTATTAAAGCAGGTGATCTTTGAACATACAACTTTATTAAAGCAGGCATCATTGAACATACACTTTATTAAAGCAGGTAATCATTGAACCATAACTTTATTAAAGCATAGGTGATCATTGAACATACACTTTATTACAGCAGGTGATCATTGAACATACACTTTATAAAGCAGGTGATCATTGAAACATACACTTTATTAAAAGCAGTGACATTGAACATACACTTTATTAAGCAGGTGATCATTGAACATACACGTTATTAAAGCAGGTGATCATTGGAACATACACTTTATTAAAGCAGGTGATCATTGAACCATACACTTTATTAAAGCAGGTGATCATTGCACATACACTTATTAAGCAGGTGAGCATTGAACATACACTATTAAAGAGCAGGTTGATCATTGAACAAACACTTATTTTTATTTTTTAAAAATAAAAATTAAAGCAGTGATCATTGAACATACACTTATTAAAGCAGGTGATCAATGAACATACAATTATTAAAGCAGGTGATCTTTGCACATACACTTTATTGAAAGCAGTTTGATCATTGGAACATACACTTTATTAAAGCGTGATCATTGAACTTCACTTTATAAAGCAGGTGATCATGAACTTACACTTTATAAAGCATGTGAGCATTGAACATACACTTTTATTAAAGCAGTTGATCATTGAACCTACCTCTTTATTAAAGCGCAGGGTGAATCATTGAACATACACTTTATAAAGCAGTATCATTGAACATACACTTTATGAAAGCAGGTGAATTCATTGAACATACACTTTATTAAAGCAGTGATCTTGAACATACACATTAATTAAAGCAGGTGATCATTGAACAAACACTTTATTTAAAGCAGGTGATCATTGAACATACACTTTATTAAACAGTGGATCATTGAACATACACTTTATTAAAGCCAGTGATCATTGAACATACACTTTATTAAAGCAGTGATCATTTGAACAGACACTTAATTAATAGCAGTGATCATGAACTTAACTTTATTAAAAGCAGGTGATCATTGAACATAACACAGTATTAAAGCAGGTGATCATTGAACATACACTTTTTTACAGCAGGTGATCAATTGAAACATACACTTTTTATTAAAGCAGGTGATCATGAACATACTCTTTAAATTAAAGCAGGTGATCATTGAACATACACTTTAAGTTAAAGCAGGTGATCATTGAACATACTCTTATTAAAGCATGTGATCATGAACATACACTTTTATTACAGCAGGTGATCATTGAACAACACTTTATTAAAGCAGGTGATCATTGAACATACACTTTATTAAAGCAGTGATCATGAACTTACACTTTATTAAAGCTGGTTGATCATTGAAACATACACTTTATTAAAGCAGTGATCCATTGAACATAACACTTATTAAAGCAGGTGACATTGAACATACACTTTATTAAAGCAAGTGATCATTGAACATACCACTTTAATTAAAGCAGGTGATCATTGAACATACACTTATTAAAGCAGTGATCAATGAACATACATTTATTAAAGCAGGTGATCATTGAACATACACTTTATTAAAGCAGGTGTTCATTGAACATACACTTTTATTAAAGCAGGTGATCATTGACTTACAACTCGATACACTTTATTAAAGCATTGATGCATTGAACATACTCTTTATTAAAGCAGTGTTCATTGAACATACACTTTATTAAAGCAGGTGATCATTGAACAGACTCTTTATTAAAGCAGTGATCATTGAACTACACTTTATTAAAGCAGGTGATCATTTGACATACACTTTATTAAAGCAGTGACATTGAACATACACTTATTAAAGCCGGTGATCATTGACATACACTTTATTAAAGCAGGTGATCCATTGACAATACACTTTATTAAAGCAGGTGATCATGATCATACCGTTATGAAAGCAGGTGATCATGAACATACACTTTAATAAAGCAGGATCCATTGAAACATACACTTTATTAAAGCAGGTGATCATTGAACAAACACTTTATTAAAGCAGGTGATCATTGAACATACACTTTATTCACAGTGATCATTGAACATACACTTTATTAAAGCAGGTGATCATTGAACATACACTTTGTTATTAAAGCAGTGATCATTGAACATACACTTTATTAAAGCAGGTGATCATTGAACATACACTTTTTTAAAGCAGTGAATCATTGAACATAACGACTTTTAGAAAAGCAGTGACATAGAACAAACACTTTATTAAAGCAGTGATCATAGAACTTACACTTTATTAAAGCAGTGATCATTAACTACACTTTATTAAAGCAGGATTTTTGGGGGGGGTGGGGGGATTCATTGAAACATACACTTTATTAAAGCAGGTGATCTATTGAACAGTACACTTTATTAAAGCAGTGATTCATTGAATCATACACTTATTAAAGCAGGTGATCATTGAACATGACACTGTTATTTAAAGCAGTGATCATTGAACATACACTTTATTAAAGCAGGTGATCAATTGAACATACACTTTATTAAAGCAGGTGATCATTGAACATACACTTTAATAAAGCATGGTGACATTGAACATACACTTTATAAAGCAGGTGAAATTAGACATACACTTTATTAAAGCAGAGTGATCATGAACAGACCACTTATTAAAGCAGTGATCATTGTGAACATACACTTTATTAAAGCAGGTGATTCATGAACATACACGTTTATTACAGCAGGTGATCATTGAACAGACCACTTTAATTAAAGCAGGTGATCATTGAACATACACGTTTATTAAAGCAGGTGATCATTGAACTTACACTTATAAACAGGTGTCATTGATCTTACACTGTTATTAAAGCAGTGATCATTGAACATACACTTTTATTAAAGCAGGTGATCATTGACATACCTTTAATAAAGCAGTGATCATTGAACATACACTTTATTAGAAGCAGGTGATCATTGAAACGATACACTTAATTAAAGCAGGTGATCATTAACAATACACTTTATTAAGCAAGGTGATCATTGAACATACACTTTATTAAAGCAGGTGATCATTGAAACATTACACTTTATTAAAGCAGGTGATCAATGAACATACACTTTTCATTACAGCAGGTGAGCAAGTTGAACATACACTTTAGTAAAGCAGGTGATCATTGAACATACACTTTATTAAAGCAGGTGATCATTGAAACATACACTTTATTAACGCAGTTGATCATTGAAACATACACTTTATTAAGCAGGTGATCATAGAAAACATTACACTTTATTAAAGCATGTGATCATTGAACATACACTTTTATTAAAGCAGGGATCATTTGAAGCATACACTTATTAAAGCAGGTGATCATTGAACATCACTTAGTAAAGCAGGTGATCATTGAACATTACACTTTATTAAAGCAAGGTGATCATTGAACTACACGTTATTAAAGCAGGTGATCATTGACATAACACTTTATTAAACAGGTGAACATTGAACATACACTTTATTAAAGCAGGTGACATTGAACATACACTTTATTAAAGCAGTGATCATTGAACATACACTTTATGAAAGCAGGTGATCATTGACAATACACTTTATTTAAGCAGGTGATCATTGAACAACACTTTATTAAAGCAGTGATCATTGAACATACACTTTATTAAAGCAGGTGATCATTGAACATACACTTTATTAAAGCAGGTGATCTTTGAAACAATTACACTTTATAAAGCAGGTGATCATGAACTTACTACTTTATTAAAGCAGGTGACATTGAACATACACTTTTTAAAGCAGATGATCATTGAACATACACTTTATTAAAGCAGGTGTCATTGACCACATACACTTTCTTAAAGCAGTGATCATTGAACATACCCTTTAATAATAGCAGGTGATCATTGAACTTACACTTATTAAAGCAGGTGATCAGTTGACATACACCTTATTAAAGCAGGTGATCATTGAACATAACTCTTTATTAAAGCAGGTGATCATTGCAACATACACTTTATTAAAGCAGGTGATCATTGAACATAACACTTTGATTAAAACAGGTGATCAAATGAACATACACTTTTATTAAAGCAGGTGATCATTGAACATACAATTTATTAAAGCAGGTGATCATTGAACATACACGTATTAAAGCAGGTGATCAGTGAACATAACACTTATAAAGCAGGTATCATTGAACATACACTTTATAAAGCTGTGATCATTGAACATACACTTTAGTAAACAGGTGATCATTGAACATACACTTTATTAAAGCAGGTGGATCCATTGAACATATACACCTTTATTAAAGCAGGTGATCATTGAACATACACTTTATTAAAGCAGGTTGATCATTTGAACATACACTTTATTAAAGGCAGTGAATCATTTGAACATACACTTTATTAAAGCAGGTGATCATTGACTTACACTTATTAAAGCAGTATCATTGAACATACACATTATTAAAGAAGGTATCATTGAACAGACACGTTATTAAAACAGGTGATCATGAACAACACTTTAATTAAAGCAGGTGATGCATTGAACATACACTTTATTAAAGCAGGGTGTTCATTGACAGACACTTTATTAAAGCAGTGATCATTGAATCTTACAACTTTATAAAGCAGGTGATCATTGAACATACACTATATTCAAGAGCAGGTGATCATTGAACATACACTTTAATATAGCAGGTGATCATTGAACATACACTTAGGTTAACAGGTGATCATTGAACATACACTTTATTAAAGCCGGTGGATCATTGAAACATACACTTTATTAAAGCAGGTGATCATTGAACATACACTTTATTAAAGCAGTGATCATTGAACATACACTTATTAAAGCAGGTTGATCATTGAACATACACTTTATTAAAGCAGGTGATCATTGAACATACACCTTTATTAATGCAGGTGATCATTGAACGATACACTTTAATTAAAGCTGGTGAGCATTGAACATAACACTTTATTAAAGCAGGTGATCATTGAACATCCACATTAGTAAAGGCAGTGATCATTGCCCATCACCTATTAAAGCCGGTGATCATTGACATACACTTTATAAAAGCCGAGTGATCATTGCACATACACTTTCTTAAGCAGTGACATTGAACAAACACTTTAATTAAAGCAGTGATCATTGAACATACACTTATTAACGCTGGTGATCATTGAACCTACACTTTATTACAGTCAGGTGATCATTGAACATACACTTTATTAAAGCAGGTGCTCATTGAACATACACTTAATAAAGCATATCTTGAACATACCACTTTATTAAAAGCAGGTGATCATTGAACATACACTTTATTAAAGCAGGTGATCCATTGAACATACACTTTATTAAAGCGGTGATCATTGAACAATACAACTTTAATTAAAGCAGGTGATCATTGAACATTACACTGTTATTAAAGCAGGTGATCATTGATCATAACACTTTATAGAAAGCCGGTGATCATTGAACATACACTTTATTAAAGCATAGGTGATCAGTGAACAAACCCACTTTATTATAATGCAGTGATCATTGTACATACACTTTATTAAGAGCAGGTGATCATTGACACCCTTTATTAAAGCAGGTGATCAATGAACATACACATTTATTAAAGCATGTGATCATTTGAACATACACTTTATTAAAAGCATGTGAATTCATTGAACATACACTTTATTAAAGCAGGTGATCCCTGAACATACACTTATTAAAGCAGTGCTCAAAAAATATTTGACCATACACGATATTAAAGCCAGGTGATCAGTGAACATACCATCTTTATTTAAAGCAGGTTGATCATTGAACATACACTTTATTAAAGCAGTGATCCATTGAACATACACTTTATTAAAGCAGTGATCATTGAACCATACACCTTTATTACAGCAGGTGATCATTGAACATACACTTTATTAAAGCCGGTGATCATTGAACATACACTAATTAAAGCAGGTGATCATTGAACATACACTTTATATAGCAGGGTGATCATTGATCGAAACACTTTAGTTAAAGCAGGTGATCATTGAACATACACTTTATTAAAGCAGTGATCAATTTTTTATTTTGATCCCATACAACTTTATTAAAGCAGGTATCATTGAACATACACATTATTACAGCAGGTAGCATTGAACATACACTTTATTAAGCAGTGATCATGAACATACACTTTATACAGCAGGTGATCAATTGAACAGACACTTTATTAAAGCAAGGTGATCATTGAACAAAACACTTTATTAAAGCAGGTGATCATTGAACATACACTTTAAGTTAAAGCAGCTGATCATTGAACATACACTTTATTAAAGCAGTGATCATTGAACATACACTTTATTAAAGCAGGTGATCATGTGAACATACACTTTATTAAAGCAGGTGATCAATTGAACCTACACTTTATTTCAGCAGGTGATCATTGAAACAAACCTTATAAAGCAGGTGATCATTGAACATACACTTTATTAAGCAGGTGACATTGAACATACACTTTATAAAGCAGGTGATCATGAACATACTCCTTTTTAAAGCAGGTGGGATCATTGACATACACATCATTATAAGCAGGTGATCATTTGATCATAAGCACAATATTAAAAGGCAGGTGATCATGAACATACACTTTATTTAAAGCAGGTGATCATTGAACATACACTTTATTAAAGCAGGTGATCATTTACATACACTTTATTAAAAGCAGGAGATCAATGAACATACGACTTTATTAAAGCAGTTGATCATTGAACATTACACTTTTATTAAAGCAGGTTATCATTGAACATACACTTTATTAAAGCAGTGATCATTGAACATACACTTTATTAAAGGCAGGTGATCATTAAACATTACACTTTATTAAAAGCCGTGATCATTGAAACATACACTTTATTAAATCAGTGATCATTGAACATACCCTTTATTTAAGGCAGGTGATCATTGAACATACACTTTATTAAAGCATGTGATCATTGAACATACACTTTTATTAAAGCAGAGGTTATCATTGAACATACACTTTATAAAGCAGGTGATCATTGAACAAGAACACTCTATTAAAGTCAGGTGATCAATTGAACAGACACTTTATTAAAGCAGGTGATCATTGAACATACACTTTATTAAAGCAGGTGATCATTGACATACACTTTTTATTATAGCATGTGATCATTGATCATACACTTTATTAAAGGCATTGATCATTGAACATACACTTTATTAAAGCAGGTGATCATTGAACATACACTTTATTAAAGCAGGTGATCATTGAACAACACTTATTAAAGCAGGTGATCATTGAACATACACTTATTAAAGCAAGGTGATCAATTGAACATACACTTTATTTAACAGGTGATCATTGAACATACTCTTTATTTAAAGCAGGTGGATCATTGAACATACACTTTAATAAAGCAGGTGATCATTGAACATACACTTTATTAAAGCAGGTGATCATTGAACATCCACTTTATTAAAGCCGGTGATCATTGAACATACACTTTATTTAAAGCAGGTGTCATTTGAACATACACGTTATTACAGCAGGTGATCTATTGAACATACACTTTTATTAAACAGGTGATCATTGAACAACACTAATTAAGAGCAGGAGATCATTGAACATACACTTTATTATAGCAGGGATCATTGAACATACACTTATTAAAGCAGGTGACATTGAACATTCACTTTATTAAAGCAGGTGATCATTGAACATACACTTTTATTAAAGCAGGTATCATTGAAACATACACTTTATTAAAGCAGGTGATCATTGACATACACTTTATTAAAAGGCAGGTGATCATTGAACATACACTTTATTAAAGCAGGTGATCATTGAAACATACACTTGTTATTAAGCAGGTGATCATTGAACATACACTTTATTAAAAGCAGGTGATCATTGAACATACACTTTATTAAGCAGGTGAGGTTATCATGAAACTACACTATATTAAAGTCGAGGTGATCATTGAACATACATCTTTATTAAAGCTGGTGATCATTGAACATACACATTAATAAAGCAGGTTCATTGAACTTACGACTTTATCAAAGCAGGGTGATCATTGAAACGCCTACACTTTATTAAAGCAGTTGATCATTGAACATACACTTTTATTAAAGCAGGTGATCATTGAAACATACACTTTATTAAAGCAGGTATTCATTGAACATACACTTTATTAAAGCAGTGATCATTGAACATACACTTTATAAAGCAGGTGATCAGTTGAACTACATCTTTATTAGAAAGCAGTGACAAATGAACATGTACATTTATTAAAAGCAGGTGATCATTGAACAAATCACTTTATTAAAGCAGTTGATCATTTGAACATACACCTTTATTAAAGTTGTGGCAGGTGATCATTGAACATACACTTATATTAAAGCAGGTGATCTTGAACATACACTTTTATTAAAGCAGGTGATCATTGAACATACACTTTTTGATTAAAGCAGTGATCTTGAACATACACTTTATAGAAGCATGGTGATCATTGAACAGACACTTTTATAAGTCAGGTGATCATTGAACATACACATTATTAAGCAGGTGATCATGAACATACACTATTAAAGCAGGTGATCATTGAACATACACTTTATCTAAAGCAGTGATCATGAACATACACTTTATTTCAAGCAGGTGATCATTGATCTACACATTATTAAAGCAGGTGATCATTGAACATACACTTTAAATTAAAGACAGTGATCATGAACATACACTTTATTAAAGCAGTGATCATTGAAGCATACAAACTTTATTAAAGCAGGTGATCATTGAACATTACACTTTATTAAAGGCAGGTGATCAATGAACATACACTTTATTACAGCAGGTGATCATTGAACATACACTTATTAAAGCAGTGATCATTGAACCTAACACTTTATAAAGCAGGTGATCAATTGAACAGACTCTTTATTAAGCAGGTGATCAATGAACATACACTTTATTAAAGCAGGTGATCATTGAACATACACTTTTATTAAAGCAGGTGATCATTGATCTACACTTTAATTAAAGCAGGTGATCATTGAACATTACACTTTTAATTAAAGCAGGTGACTCATTGAAGCTTATTCGTTTAATTTGGTTCAATCTAACCTTTTTTTTATGTTGGACCTGCGCCAACGTGATCTGACCTGCCAAGATGTGACTGGCCGTCTCTGTCTTTTTATGTTTGGACCTTCGCCAACGTGAGCTGACCTGCCAAGATGTGACTGCCGGTCTCTGTCCTTTTATGTTGGACCTACTGCGCCAACGTGAGCTGGACCTGCCAAGATGTGACTGCCGGTGCTCTGTCCTTTTTTATGTTGGACCTGCGCCAAGAGCGTGAGCTGAGCCTGCCCAAGATGTGACTGTGCCGGTGCTCTGTCTTTTTATGTTGGACTGCGCCAACGTGAGCTGACCTGCCACGATGTGACTGCGCGGTGCTCTGTCTTTTTATTTGGACCTGCGCCAACGTGAGCTGACCTGCCAATATTGTTACGCCTGTGCTCTGTCTTTTATTGGACCGGGCGCCAACGGGAGCTGACCTGCCAAGATTTGATATGCCGGTGCTCTGTCCTTTTTATGTTGGATCCTGCGGCCAACGGAGCTGACCTGCCAAGAAGTGACCTGCCGGTGCTCTGTCTGTTTTTATGTTGGAACCTCGCCAAACGTGAGCTGACCTGCCAAGATGTGACTGCCGTGCTCGGTCTTTTTTAAAGTGGAGCCTGCGCGCAGGACGGAAGCTACCTGCCAAGATGTGACTGCCCGGTCGCTGTCTTTTTAATGTTGGACCTGCGCCAACGTGAGCTGACCTGCCAAGATGTGACGCCGTGCTCTGTCTTTTATTTTGGACCTGCGCCAACGTGAAGCTGACCTGCCCAGGAGTGTGACGGCCGGTGCTCTGTCTTTTTATGTTGGACCTTGCGCCAACTGAGCTGACCTGCCAAGATGTGACTGCCGGGTGCTCTGTCTTTTATGTTGGACCTGCGCCAACGTGAGCTGACCTGCCAAGATGGTGACTGCCGGTGCTCTGTCTTTTTAATGTTGGAGCCTGCGACAATACGTGAGCTGACCTGCCAAGATGTGAAACTGTCCGGTGCGCTGTCTTTTATGTTGGAACCTGCGCCAACGTGAGCTACCTGCCAAGATGGACCTGCCCGGTGCTCTGTCTTTTTAAAGTTGGACCTTCTGCGCCAACGTGAGCTGACCTGCCATGATGTTACTGCCGGTGCTCGTCTTTTATTGGGACTCGTGCGCCAGACGTGAGCTGACCGGCCAAGATGTGACTTGCCCGGGCTCGTGTCTTTTTTATGTTGGACCCCTGCGCCAAAGTGAGCTGACCTGCCAAGATGTGACTGCCGGTGCTCAGTCTTTTTATGTTATGGACCTGCGCCAACGTGACTGACCTGCCCAAGATGTGACTGCGG
The DNA here is from genome assembly GCA_018398815.1 of Conus ventricosus. Lineage (NCBI taxonomy): Eukaryota > Metazoa > Mollusca > Gastropoda > Neogastropoda > Conidae > Conus > Conus ventricosus. Next base: position 2,153,000 of record CM031605.1, read on the forward strand.
TGCTCTTGTCGTTTTATGTTGGACCCTCTCTGCGCCAACTGAGCTGACACTGCCAAGATGTGACTACTGCCGGTGCCTCTGTCTTTACTGGATGTTGGGTAGTTGTGGGACCTTTAAGTCATTATGAACGTTCGTTCTGGCTGCATGTTTCTTTGCGAAGTCTGCTATGCTGTGGAGTGTGTTGTTGTGTGTGTGTGTGTGTCCTGTATGCTGGTACGAATGTTGTGTGTGTGCGGTGCGTGCGTGGCGTGTGTGTGTGTTATTGTGTGTTGTGTGAGAGAGAATGAGAGAGAGAGAGAGAAGAGAGAGAGAGAGAGGGGGGGGAGACAGAGAGCAGAGAGGGGGGGGTACATTAGCACATTTACAACAATCTATGACCGATGTGCTTTTTCTTCAGATACTTGAAACCGCAGTTAATGTATTCATAAGTACCCGGGGTTCACTGACCAGAACCGCAGTAATGTATCCATAGTACCCCCCCGGTGTTCACGCTGACAGAAACCGCAGTAAAGTATTCATATTACCCGGTGTACACTGACAGAAACCGCAGTAATGTATTCATAGTACCCGGTGTTCACTGACGAGAACCGCAGTAATGGTATTCATAGTATCCCGGTGTTCACTGAAAGAACCGGCAGTAATGTATCATAGTACCTCCGGTGTTCACTGACAGAACCGCCGTAATGTATTCATATACCCGGTGTGTCACTGACAGTAACCGCAGTAATGTATTCATAGTACCCGGTGTTCACTGACAGAACCGCAGTAATGTAATTCATAGTAACCCGGTGTATCACTGACAGAACCGAGTAATGTATTCATGTACCCGGTGTTCACTGACAGAACCCGCAGTAATGTATTCATTGTACCCGGTTTTCACTGACAGAACCGCATAATGTATTCATAGACCCGGTGTTCACTGACAGAACCGCCAGTAATGTATTCATAGTACCCCGCCCCGGTGTACACTGACAGGGGGAAACCGCAGTAAGTATTCAGAGTACCCCGGTGTTTCACTGACAGAACCCTAGTTAATGATTCATAGGACCCGTGTTCCCTGACAGAACCGCGATGTAAGGTATTCATAGTACACGGTGTTCACTTACAGAACCGCAGTAGAGTAATCATAGTACCCCGTTTTCACTGACAGAACCGCGTAATGTATCATAGTACCCGGTGTTCACTGACAGAACCGCAGTAATGTATTCCACAGTACCCTGTGTTCACTGACAGAACCGCAGTAATGTATTCATAGGTACCCCGGTGTTCACTGACAGAACCGCAGTAATATTCATAGTCCCCGGTGTTCACCTGACAGAACCGCAGTAAATGTAATGTCATATACCCGTGTACACTGACAGAACCGCATATGTAATCATAGTAACCGGTGTTCACTGACAGAAACCGCAGTAATGTATTCAAGTACCCCTCCGGTGTTCACTGACTAGAACCCGCAGTAATGTATTCATATTACCTCGTGTTCACTGACAGAACCGCAGTAATGTATTCATAGTACCCGTTTGTTTCACTGAACAGAACCGCAGTAGATGTATTCATTAGTACCCATCGTGTTCACTGACAAGAACCCGCAGTTATGTATTCATATTAACCGGTGTTCACTGACAGAAACCGCAGTAATGTATTCATAGTACCCGTGTTCACTGACAAACCGCAGTAATTTTACATATACCCGGGGTGTTCACTGACAGAACCGCAGTAATGTATTCATAGTACCCGGTGTTCACTGACAAACCGCAGTAATGTATTCATAGTCACCCGGTTTCACACTGACAGAAACGCAGTATGTATTCATAGTACCCCCGAGTTCACTGAAGAAACTCGCAGTAATGTATTCATATACCATCGTGTTCACTGAACAGAGACCGCAGTAAATGTATTCATAGTACCCGTGTTCACTGACAGCACCGCAGTAATGTTTCATAGTACCCGTGATTCACTGACAGAACCGCAGTAATGTAATTCAAGTAACCCGTGTTCACTGACAGAACCGCAGAAATGTATTCATAGTACCCGTGTTCACTGACGAACCCCATAATGTTTTTTTAAAAAAATAAAAAATAAAAATAAACTTTTGTTTTTCCCCCCATTTAGTACCGTGCGGTTTCACTGACTGAACCCGCATTAAGTAATTCATAGTACACGGTGGTTCCACTGACAGAACCGCAGTAATATTCATAGTACCCGTTGTTCACTGACAGAACCGCGAGTAATGTATTCATAGTACCTCGGTGTTCATCTGACAGAAAACCGCAGTAAAATGTAATGTCATAGTACCACTTGTTCCTGACAGAACCGCAGTAATGTTATTCATAGTACCCCGTGTTCACAATTGACAGAACCGCAGTAATGTACATAGTACTACCCGGTGTTCACTGACAGAACCCAGTATTGTATTCATAGTAACCCCGTGTTCACTGTGACAAACCGCAGTAATGTATTCAGAGTACCCCGGTGTTCACTGACAGACCCGAGTAAGTATTCATAGTACCCGTGTTCACATGACAGAACCGCAGTCATGTAATTCATAGACCCGGTGTTCGACTGACAGAACCGCAGTAATGTATTCATAGTACCCTCGGTGTTCACTTTGACAGAACCGCAGGAATGTATTCATTGTACCCGTGTTCAGCTGACAGAACCGCAGTAATTGAATTCATAAGACCCAGGTGTTTTCACTGACAGAACCGCAGTAATGTATTCATAGTACCCCCCTCGGTGTTCACTGACAAACCGCAGTAATGTATTCATTAGTAACCCGGTGTTCACTGACAGAACCGCAGTAATGATTATAGTACCCGTGTTACACTGACATAACCGCAGTAATGTATTCAAATACCCCCCCCCGTGTTCACTGACAGAACACGCAGTAAATGTATCATATCCCCGGGTTTTCACCTGACAGAACCGGCATAATGAATTCATAGTACCCGTGTTCACTGACTAGAACCGAAGTAATGTATTCATAGTACGTCCGGTGTTCACTGTCAGGTGGATAACCTGCATAATGTATTCATTAGTACCTCCCCGGGGTGGTGTGGGGGGTTTCACCCCCTGACAGAGACACCGCAGTGAATGTATTCATAGTACCAACCGGTGTTTCACTGACAGAACCGCAGTAATGTATTCAATCATAGTACCCGGTGTTCACTGACAGAAACCGCAGTAACGTATTCAGTAGTAACCCCCCGGTGTTCACTGACAGAACCGCAGTAATGTATTTATAGTACCCCCGTTGTTCACTGACAGAACCGCAGTAAATGTTGCATAGTACCCGGGTTCACTGACAGAACCGCAGTAATGTATTCATAGTACCTCGGGTTCACTACAGAACCGCAGTAATGTATTCATAGTACCCGGTGTTTCACTGACAGAAACCGCAGTAATGTTATTCATAGTTGACCTTCCGGTGTTCGAACTGACAGAACCGCAGTAAATGTATTCATAGAACCCGTGTCGCTACTGACAGAAACCGCAGTACTGTATTCATAGTACCGGCGGTGTTCACTGACAGAACCGCAGTAATGTATTCATAGTAACCGGTGTTCACTGACAGAACCGCATAAGTATTCATAGTAACCCGGTGTCACTGTACAGAACCGCAGTAATGTATTCATAGTACCCGTGTTTCACTGACCGAACCGCTGTATGTATCATAGTACCCGGTGTTCACTGACATAACCCGCAGTATTGTATTACATAGTAACACGGTGTCACGTGACAGAACCGCAGTACTGTTTTCATAGTACCCCCCCGGTGTTCACTGACAACCCACCAGAAACGCAGTAATGTATCAAGTACCCGGGGTTCACTGACAGAACCGCAGTAATTGTATTCATAGTACCCCGTGTTCACTGACAGAACCGCAGTAATTATTCATATACCCGGTGTTCACTGACAGAACCGCAGTAATGTATTTCATAGAAACCGGTGATCACTGAACAGAACCGCAGTAATGTATTCATAGTACACTGTGTTCACTGAACAGAACCGCAGTAATGTATTCATAGTACCCCCGGTGTTTCACTGACAGAAACCGAGTAATGTATTCATAGTACCCGTGTCACTGACAGAACCGCAGTAATGTATTCCTGTACCCGGTGTTCACTGACAGAACCGCATAATGTATTCATAGTAGCCGCCGTGTTCACTGACAGAACCGCAGAATGTAATCAAGTAACCCCCGGTGTTCACTGACAGAACCGCAGTAATGATATTCAAAGTACCCGGTGTCACTGACAGAACCGCCGTAATGTATTCCTAGTAATCCTGTGTTCACTGACAGAACCGCAGTAATGTATTCATAGTACCCGGGAGTTCACTGACAGAACCGCAGTAATGTATTCATAGTACCCGTTTTTCACTGACAAAACCGCAGTAATGTATTCATAGTACCCCTGTGTTCACTGACAGAAAACCGCGGTAATGGTATTCATAGTACCCCCGCCGGTGTTCACTGACAGAACCCGCAAGTAATGTATTCCTATACCCGGGTATCATGACAGAAACCGCAGTAGATGTATTTCCTAGTACCCGTGTCACTGACAGAACGCAGTAAAGATTCATAGTACCCGCGGTGTTCACTGACAGAACGCAGTAATTATTCATAGTACCCCGGTGTTTCACTGACAGAACCGCAGTAATGTATTCATAGTACCCGGTGTTCACTTGACAGAACCCGCAGTAATGTAATCATAGTACCCGTGTTTTCACTGACAGAGAAGAACCGCAGTAAATGAACTCATATAAACCGCGTGTTCACGTGACAGACACGCATTAATGTATTCATAGTAACCCCCCCCCCCGGTGTCACTTGACAGAACCGCAGTAATTATTCATAGTACCTCCCCGGTGTTCACTGACAGAAACCGCAGTAATGTTTTCATGAGTAACCCCCGTGGTTTCACTGACAGAAACCGCATAAAGTATTCATATACCCGGTGTTCACTGACAGAAACCGCAGTAATGTATTCATCGAACCCCCGTGTTCACTGACAGAACCGCAGTACTGTCATTCATAGTAAACGCCCGGTGTTTCACTGACAGAAACCGCAGTGAAAGGTATTCATAGTACCCGCGGTGTTCACTGACAAACCGCAGGTAATGTATTCATAGTACCCGGTGTTCACTGACAGAAACCGCAGTAATGTATTCATAGTACCCGGTGGTTCACCTACAGAACCGCAGTAATGTATTCATAGTACCCGGTGTTTCACTTGAGCAGGAAACCGCAGGAATGTATCATAGTACCCCGGTGGTTCACTGACAGAACCGAAGTCATGTTATTTCATAGTACCCGTGTTCACTGACCAAACCGCATAATGATTCATAGTACCCGGTGTTCACTGACAGCACCGCCGTAATGTATTCATAGACCACCGGTGTTCACTGACAGAACCGCATGTAATGTATTCATAGTACCCGGTGTTCACTGACTAGAACCGCAGTAATGTATTCATAGTACCTCGGTGTTCACTGACAGAACCGCAGTAATGTATGGTCTTCGTGGACCACGGTGTTCACTTGACAGAACCGCAGTAAGAATTCATAGTGACGTGGCAGGTGTTCACTGACAGAAAACCGCAGTAATGTATCATAAGTACCCGCCCGGTGTTCACTGACAGAACCGCAGTAATGTATTCATAGTACCCGGTTTTCGCACTGACAGAGACCGGCAGAAATGTTTCATAGGGTTTTAATAACCCCCGGGTGTTCACTTGACAGAACCGCAGAAATGTATTCATAGTAACCCCCCTCGCCCTCCCCCCGGGGTTCACTACAGAACCGCAGTAATGTATCATAGTACCCGGTGTCACTGACAGAACCGCAGTAATGTTTCATAGTACGCCGGTGTTCACTGACAGAACCGCAGTAATGTATTCATAGTACCGCGGTGTTTGCACTGACAGAACCGCAGTAATTTATGGGTATTCATAGTACCCGGTGTTCGACTTACAGAACCGCAGTAATGTATTCATAGTACCCGGGTGTTCACTGACAGAACCGCAGTAAATGTAGTTCATAGTTACCCTGGTTCACTGACAGACCGCAGTAGTGTATTCATGTACCTCCGCGCGGTGTTCACTGACAGAACCGCAGTAATGTATCATAGTACCCCCCCCCTTTGTTCACTGAACAGAACCGCATTAATGTATTCATAGTACCCCTTGTATCACGGACAGAACCGCAGTAAGTATTCATAGTACCCGGTGTTTCACTGACAGAACCGAGTAATGTAATCATAGTACCCCTGGTTCACTGACATACAAAACCGCAGTTTAAAAAAATGAGTCCATAGTAACCCGTTGTTCACGACAGAACCGCAGTAATGTATTCATAGTACCCGGTGTTCACTGACAGAACCGCTAGTAATTGTATGTCATATACCGGGTGTTCACTGACAGAAAACCGCAGTAATGGTATTCATATACCTCGGTGTTCACTGACAGAACCGCAGTAAAGTATTCCATAGTAAACCGTGCTCACTGACCCCCACCACAGAGAAAAACAAAGAAACACATTAAACACCCGGCAGTAATGTATTTCATTATTACCGGCGGCGTGTTCAATGACAGAAAACCGCAGTATCATGTATTCATAGTGCCCCGTGGTTTCACTGGACATAACCGCAGTAATGAATTCTTAGTAACCCCCGGTGTTCACTGACAGAACCGCAGTAATGTATTCTTAGTACCCGTGGTTCACTGACTAGAACCGCAGTAATGTATCATAGGTACCCTCGGTGTTCACTGACAGAACCGCAGTAGAAATGGTATTCAGTGATTACCCCCCGTGTTCACTGACAGAACCGCAGTAATGTAATCATAGTACACCGCGGTGTTCACTGACTGAAACGCAGTAATGTAGCATAGTACCCGGTGTTCAACACTGACAGAAAACCGCAGTAATGTATTCATAGTACCCGGTGTTCACTGACAGAAACCCAGTAATGTATTCATAGTAACCGCCGGTGTTTCAACTAGAAAGAACCGCAGTAATGTATTCAATCGTACCCCGTGTTCACTGACAGAACGCGCAGTAATGTCTTCATAGTACCCCCGTGTTCACTGACAGAACCGCAGTAGATGTTATACATATTACCCGGTGTTCACTGACAGAACGCAGGTAAAGTGATTCAAAGTACCCGGTGTTCCACTGACAAGAACCGCAGGAAGGTATTCATAGTACCCGGTGTTCACTGACAGAACCGCAGTAATGTATTCATAGTACCGGTCGTGTTCACTTTGGGTGACGAGAACCGCAGTAATATTATACAGTAGTACCCGTTGTTCACTGACAGAACCGCAGTAATGTATACAATATACCCCGGTGTACACTGACAGATCCGCAGTATGTATTCATATTACCCCGTGATTCACTGACAGAACCGGCAGTAATTATTCATAAGTACACGCGTTCACTGACAAAAAAAAAAAAAAAAAAAAACCGCAGTAATGTATTCATAGTACACCGGTGTTTTCACTGACAGAACAGCGAAGTAATGTATTCGATAGTACCCGTGGTTCCAAGAAAAAATACCCTTGACCAAAAAAGAAAAAAAAAAAAAACCGCAGTAATGTATTGCATATTACCCGGTGTTCATCACTGACTGACAGAACCGCAGTATTGTAGTTCATAGTTAACCCGGTGTTTCACTGACAGAACCGCAGTAATGTAAGTCATAGTTACCCGCGCGGTGGTTCACTGACAAGACCGCAGTAATGTATTCACTAGTACCCGGTGTTCACTGACAGAACCGCAAGTAATGTATTCATAGTAACCCGGTGTTGCACGACTAGAACCGCAGTTAATGGGTATTCATAGTACCCCGGTGTTCACTGACCGAAACCGCAGGTAATGTATGTCATAGTAGCCTCGGTTTTCACTGAACAGTACCGCAGAATGTATTCCTAGTACCCGGTGTTTACTGACAGAACCATGGGTGTGCAGTAATGTATTCATAAGTAACCCGTGTTCACTGAACAGAACCGCAGTCATGTATTCATAGTACCCGGTGTTCACTGACAGAACCGCAGTAATGTAGTTCATAGTACCCGGTTTCACAGAAAGAACCGCAGTAATGTATTCATAGTTCCGCTTGTTCACGTGACAGAACCGCAGTAATTGTAATCATAGTACCCGGTGTTCACGTGACGAGAACCGGCAGTAATGTATTCATTGTAACCCCGGTGTTCACTGACAGAACCCGAGTAATGTATTCATAGTACACTGGTGTTTCACTGACAGAAGCCGCAGTAATGTATCATAGTACCCACCCCGGATTGTTCACGCGACAGAAACCGCCGTAATGTATTCATAGTACCGCGGTGTTCACGGACTTAACCGCAGTAATTGTATTCATAGTACCCGGTGTTCACTGACAGAACCGCAGTAATGTATTCATAGTACCCCGGTGTTTCACTGACAGAACCGCAGTAAATGTATTCCAATGTACCCGTTGTTCACTGAACAGAACCCAGTAATGGGTATTCATAGTACCCCCGGTTCACTGACTAAACCGCAGTAATGGTATTTCATAGTACCCAGCTGTTCGACTGACCGAATATAAAAAAAAAACCGCAGTATGTATTCATAGTACCCGGTGTTCACTGACAGAACCGCCGTAATGTATTCATAGTATCCCTGTTTTCACGTGACAGTAACCGCAGTAAGTATTTATAGGTGACCCCCGGTGTTTCACGTGACAGAAAGCCGCAGTAATGTATTCATAGTACCTGCCCCGGTGTTCATACTGACAGAACCGCAGTACTGTATTCGCATAGTACCCGGTGTCACTGACAGAACCGCATAATGTATTCATAGTACCACCCGTGTTCACTGACAGAACCGCAGTAATGTATTCATAGGACCCGTGTCACTGACCAACCCAGTAATTTATTCATAGTAGCCCGGTGTTCACTGACAGATACCGCAGTAATGTAGTTCATAGTACCCCGGTGTTCACTGGACAGAACCGCATAATGTATTCATAGTACCCGGTGTACACTGACGAGAACCGCAGTAATGTTATTCATAGTACCCGGTGTTCACTGACAGAACCGCAGTAATGTATCATAGTACCCGTGTTCACTGCCAGAAACCGCAGTAATGTATTCATATACCGGTTCACTGAAAAGAACCGCAGTACTGTATTCATAGTACCCGAGTTCACTGACAGAACCGCAGTAATGTATTCATAGTACCAACGTGTTCACTGACAGAACCCGAGCAATGTATTCATAGTACCTCGGTTGTTCACTGACAGAACCGCAGTAAAGTATTCAAGTACCGTTGTTTCACTGACAGAACCGCAGATAAAGTATTCATATGACCCCGGTGTCACGTGACAGAGACCGCAGTAATGTATTCAGAGTACCGGTTTTCACTGACAGAACCCGCAGTAATGTATTCATAGGTACCCGGTGTTCACTGACAGAACCGCAGTAATGTCTTCATATACCCCCGTGTTTCACTGACAAACCGCAGTAATGTATTTCATAGTAACCCCGGGGTCACTGACAGAATAACCGCCAGTAATGTATTCATAGTACCCGGTGTTCACTGACAGAACCTGCATAAAATGTATTCATAGTACCCGTTGTTCACTGACAGAAACCGAAGTAATGTATTCATATACCCCCGGTGTATCACTGACAGAACCGCATTAATGTATTCATAGTACCGGTGTTCCATGACAGAACCGCAGTATGTATTCATAGTACCCTTGTTCAACTGACGAGAACCGCAGTGAAAATTTTTTTTGTTATTTTTAAATATTTAATATGAAAAATTCCCCCACCCCCCCCATAGTTACCCGTGGTCTCTGAACAGAACCGCAGTTAATGTATTCATAGTACCCCGTGTTCACTGACAGAAACCGCAGTAATTGTAATCATAGTACCCGGTGTTCACTGACAGAACCGCAGTAATGTATTCATAGTACCCCGGTGTCACTTGACAGACCGCAGTAATGTATTCGAGTAGTACCTCCCCCGGTGTTTTCACTGACAATACCCGCAGTAATGTTATACATCGTACCCGGTGTTCCTGCAGAACCGCAGAATTTATTCATAGTACCCGGTTTTTCACTGACAGAACCGCAGTATGTATTGCATAAGTACCCCGTGTTCACTGAAGAACCGCAGTAATAATTCAGGAGGTACACGTTGTTTCACAGGACAGAACCGCAGTAATTGTATTCAAGTACCCCCCCGTGGGTTGGGGGGGGGGGGGGGGTGGGGGTTCACTGACAGAACCGCAGTATTGTATTCATAGTACCCCCGTGTTCACTGACAGAACCGCAGTATGTATTTCATATACCCCGGTTTTTCACATGACAGAACCGCAGTAATGTATTCTTAGTAGCCCGGTGTTCAACTGACAGAACTCGAAACAGTAATGTAATCATATAACCGCCGGGTTTCCACTGGAAGTGACCACCAGCAGTAATGTATTCATAGTACCCGGTGTTCACTACAGAACAGCATAATGTATTCAGAGTACTCTCCCGGTGTTTCATCTGACAGAACCGCAGTACTGTATTCAAGTACCCCGGTGGTTCACTGACATAACCGCAGTAATGTATTCATAGTACCCCGGTGTTCACCTGACAGAACCGCAGTAAGTATTCATAGTACCCGTTGTACACTGAACAAACCGCAGTAATGTTATTCCATAACCCTCCCGTGTGTCACTGACAGAACCGCAGTCAAAATTTATTCATAGTACCGGACCCCGGTGTTCACTGACAGAACCGGCAGTAATGTATTCATAGTACCCGTGTTCACTGACAGAACCGGCAGTATGTATTCATAGTACCCGGTGATTCACTGACAAACCGCAGTAATTATTCATATTACCTCCGGTTTTCACTTACATAACCGCATATGTATTCATAGTGACCCGTGTTGCACAGACAGAACCGCAGTAATGTATTCAATAGTACCCCCGTGTGCACTGACAGAACCGCAGTAAGTTTTCATAGTACCCGTGTTCACTGACAGAACCCCGCAGTAATGTATCAAAGTACCCCGGTGTTCACTGACAGAACCGCAGTAATTTATTCCAAGACAGACCTCTGGCACACACAGGTGTTCACTGACAGAACTCGCAGTAATGTATTCAATAGGCACCCGTGTTCACTGACAGAACCGCAAAAGGTTTTTTAAAAAAATGTTGTCATAGTACCCCCTGTGTCACTGACAGCAAGCCCGCAGTAAATGAATTCATGAGTACCACCCGGTGTTTCACTGAACAGAACCGCATAATTATTCTAGAACCCCCCGGTGGATTCACTGAACAGAACCGCAGTAATGTAATTCAAGTAACCCCGGTGTTCCACTGACAGAACCGCAGTAATGTATTCATATATCCGCCCCGGTGATTCACTGACAGAACGCAGTAATGTAATACATAGTGACGCGGTGTGCACTGGACAGAAACGCAGTAATGTATTCATAGTACCCCCCGGTGTGTCACTGAAAGAACCCCGTAATGTATTCGATAGTAACCGTGTTCACTGACTGAACCGTCAGTAATGGAGTTCATAGTACCCGTGTTTCACTGAAAGAACCGCAGATAATGTATTCTAGTACCTACCCGTTTCACACTGACAAACCGCAGTATTTATTCATAGCGCTCACCCGCGGTGTTCACTGACAGAACCGCAGTAAATGTATTCATCGTACCCTTGTCACTGACAGAACCGCAGTAATGTATTCATAGTACCCGTGTTCACGTGACAGAACCGCATTAATGTATTCAATACCCGTGTTCAACTGACAGAAATCCGCAGTAATGTATTCATAGTACCCCGTGTCCACTGACGAAACGCATAATGTTTTCATAGATACCCCTACGGTGTTCACTGACAAGAACCGCCAGTAAGGTATTCATAGTACCCGTTGTTCATACGTGACAGAACCCCGTAATGTATTCATAGACCCCGGTGTTTCACTGACCAGAACCGCAGTAATGTATTCATAGAACCCATCGTGTTCACTACAGAACCTCAGTAATTGTTAATTCATAGTACCCGGTGTTCACTGACTAAACCGCAGTAATGTATTCAAAGTACCTTCGGTGTTCCCTGAACAGAACCGCAGTAATGTATTCATAGTACCCCGTGTTCACGTGTCATAAACCGCAGTAAGTAATTCAAGTACTCACCGTTGTTCACTGACAGAACCGCAGTAATGTATTCGAGAAGCCCGGTGTTCTCTGAGACAGAAACCGCAGTAAAGTAGTCATAGTACCCGTTTCACTGACAGAACGCAGTAATGTATTCATAGTACCCGCGGTGTTCCCTGAAAGAACCGCAGTAATGTATTCATAGACCCGTGTTCACTGACAAACAGCAGTAATGTATTCATAGTACCCCGTTGGGTCACTGACAGAACCGCAGTAATGTATTCATAGTACCCGGGAATTTTCAACTGACGAGAAACGCGCAGTAATGTATTGCATAGTACCTCGGTGTCACTGAACATAACCGCATTAATGTATTCATATACCCGTGTCACTTGACGAGAACGGCAGGTATATGTAAGTCATAGTACACCCGTGTTCAGCTTGACAGAACCGCATAATGTCTGTCATAGTACCCCGGTGTTCAACTGACAGAACCCGACAGTAATTATTCATAGTAACCCCCGGTGTTCACCTGACAGAACCGCAGTAATGTATTCATAGTACCCGGTGTTCACTTGGACAGATACCGCAGTAATGTATTCATAGTACCCTGTTCACGCTGACAGAAACCGCATTATGTATTCATAGTACCCGGTGTTCACTGACAGAAAACCGCAGTATTTGTATTCAAGTACCCGGTGTTCACTCTGACAGAACCGCTGTAATGTATTCATATACCGCGTGTTCACGGACAGAACCGCGCATTAATGTATTCATAGTACCCGGTGTTCACTGACAGAACCGCAGTAATGTATTCATAGTACCCGTGTTCACTGACAGAACCGCAGTAAATGATCATTAGTACAACGTGGTTCTCTGAACAGAACCGCAGTAATGTATTTCATAGTACCCGGTGTTCACTGCAGAAAAAATAAAAAATTCCCCCCCCCCGGCAAAAATGTAATGTATTCATAGTACCCCCGTGTTTCTCTGACAAACCGCATACTGTATTCATATACCCACCCGGTTTTCACTGACAGAAACCGCAGTAATGTATTCATAGTAACCCGGTGTTCACATGACAGAACCGCAGTAATGAATTCATATACCCGGTGGTTTCACTACAAAATCTCATGATATGGCTTGGTAACAGAAATAGCAAACAACATAGATAATTACCGAAGACCTATATTATGCTTAAATGCTCTAGAGGAATACAAATAATGTCAAAATAAAAGAGTATGTTAATAAAACCATCAAATGCATACACACACACACACCCGCCCACACAACACACACGCGCGCACGCGCGCGACGCGCGCGTCGCAGCTAACCAAAGCGCGGCGCGACGGAGCGCGCACGCGGCGCAGCGCACTCACGCACGCACGCACGCACGGCATGCTCACACACACACAGACACGTACTACGTACGTGCGAACCTACATACATACACCACATGCACGCTTCAACGCACTCACGCACACACGCACGCGACGCACGCATACATACAGTACATACATACATACATACATACATACATACATACATACATACATACCTACATACATACATACATTCGAAGGACAACACATGGTATAAACAAGGAAAACAAAAATATAATATTGCACAGAAAAATAGTCCACACATAACAGAGATAGAGAGAGAGAGCGAGAGAGGAGAGAGTGAGAAAGAGATTTGAACTCCTTGTCGTTTGCTTATCAAGAGGCGATTTCCAATCTCAAAAAAAAAAATGTCAACTGTGGTTGGTAGAAACAGAAGTTATGTGTAATACTTCACAAACTTCGATCAGCTTAAGTTGGTGAAGATGAGCGGACGGCTAACAGCGCATCCCCCTGTAGTCCACGACGGACTTGTGACTGGAGCTGCGGGGCCCGTGAACAAGCGCATCCCCCTGAGTTCCACGACGGACTGTGACTGAGTGAGGGCCCCCGGTGAAGGGAAAGGATAGGAAGCAGTGATTGATGGTCATGTCTGCGGTAACTGTGTCAGTATAGGACCCAAGGATGGTTAGCACGACTGGACACATTCCTGTCACATGACATGCAGGATAAGCAAGTGATAGTCCGCCTTTTAAATTAAAAAAAAAAAAGCGAGAAGAGATTTTACGGTATTCTTTATCACTGTGTTCTTGTCATCCCATCAAAGTGAAGTCCAGACGTGACACTGAATCTTGAAAATCGCGTTTCTGTCTGTCATCCAACAAGTGAAGGTCAAACGGGACACTGATTCTTGAACCGTTTGCTGTTCTGTCCATGGTCCATGCAAAGTGAATTCAACGTGACGACTGGAATCTTTGAATCGTTCTGTTTCTGACATCCATAAAGTGAAGTCAAACTTGACACTGAATCTTTGAATCGTTTCGTTCTGACATGCCACAAAGGTGTAGTCAAACGTGACACTGACTCTTTGAATATCGTTTCTGTTTCTGTCATCATCAAAGTGAAGTCAAATCGGCATCAGATCTTATGAATCGTTTTTTCTGTTCTGTCATCCATCAAAGTGAAGTCAAACGTGACACAGAATCTTTGAATCGTTTCTGTTCTGTCATCCATCAAAGTGAAGTCAAACGTGACACTAAATCTTTGAATCGTTTCTGTTCTGTCATCCATCAAAGTGAAGTCAAACGTGACACTGAATCTTTGAATCGTTTCTGTTCTGTCATCCATCAAAGTGAAGTCAAACGTGACACTGAATCTTTGAATCGTTTCTGTTCTGTCATCCATCAAAGTGAAGTCAAACGTGACACTGAATCTTTGAATCGTTTCTGTTCTGTCATCCATCAAAGTGAAGTCAAACGTGACACTGAATCTTTGAATCGTTTCTGTTCTGTCATCCATCAAAGTGAAGTCAAACGTGACACTGAATCTTTGAATCGTTTCTGTTCTGTCATCCATCAAAGTGAAGTCAAACGTGACACTGAATCTTTGAATCGTTTCTGTTCTGTCATCCATCAAAGTGAAGTCAAACGTGACACTGAATCTTTGAATCGTTTCTGTTCTGTCATCCATCAAAGTGAAGTCAAACGTGACACTGAATCTTTGAATCGTTTCTGTTCTGTCATCCATCAAAGTGAAGTCAAACGTGACACTGAATCTTTGAATCGTTTCTGTTCTGTCATCCATCAAAGTGAAGTCAAACGTGACACTGAATCTTTGAATCGTTTCTGTTCTGTCATCCATCAAAGTGAAGTCAAACGTGACACTGAATCTTTGAATCGTTTCAGGCGATGCTAGACCAGACTGGAGTCTCCAACTGTTTCACATCGCGGTCAGCGACGACGAGTTCCACCCTCAGCGACAGTGGCTACAACTCGTCCTCCCCACCGTCCCTCGCACCCAGCCCGTCCCTCGCCTCCCCCGTCACTGCTACTGCAGCTCAGGACAGTACACACAGACTCCTGTCCACGTCACCTCACTCGACTGTCCGGCACGCCGCCACAAACAATGACCTTGACAACGGATCTACACATACTGAGGCGGAGAGGAACAGCGCGGGAAATGTTCACGAGTATCACAAATCAGCCGGCAGAGCAGCCAGCAACAATGAGAATAGAAAGAAGAAGAAGAAGATGATGAAGGACAAAAAACAAGAGGACCCAAGGTAAAAAGCACCTAGCCGTAATCGAGACCAGTATCTACAGGGGTTCGCAGGAAAAGAACTTCCCCACATCGGTTGTGAACCGCAACAGCGACAGCAACGGCGGCAGAATCGATGATAACTACAACGGCGGCAGGATCGATGATAACTACAACGGCGGCAGAATCGATGATGACTACAGCGGCGGCAGGATCGATGATAACTACAACGGCGGCAGGATTAGGATCGATGATAACTACAACGGCGGCAGGATCGACGATAACTACAACGGCGGCAGGATCGACAATAACTACAACGAACGCGGCGGAAGCCAGACATGCGAAGCAGCGGCGGCCTCAGAAAACAGTCCTGAGATGCAGGACTTTACAGACCTAGATCTGATGGAAGCGCTGGATTGGTGGACATAGAGTTTCCAGAGTCTGTCCAAGATGAGCAGCACCATCCTCTCTGCCATTCCTGTTGGATGCAGGTACAGTTCTGTCGGCTTTAAATCGGTGGGATGAGCTGAGCCTGATACAGGTACAGTTCTGTGGCTTTAACTGGGATGGGTTGAGCCTGATACAGGTACAGTTCTGTTGGCTTTAAATGGATGGTTGAGCCTGATATAGGTACAGTTCTGCTGGCTTTAAATGGGATGAGCTGAGCCTGAGACAGGTACAGTTCTGTGGCTTTAACTGGGATGGGTTGAGCCTGATACAGGTACAGTTCTGTTGGCTTTAAATGGGATGGGTTGAGCCTGATACAGGTACAGTTCTGCTGGCTTTAAATGGGATGAGCTGAGCCTGATACAGGTACAGTTCTGTGGCTTTAACTGGATGGGTTGAGCCTGATACAGGTACAGTTCTGCTGGCTTTAAATGGATGAGCTGAGCCTGATACAGGTACAGTTCTGTGGCTTTAACTGGGATGGGTTGAGCCTGATACAGGTACAGTTCTGTTGGCTTTAAATGGGATGGGTTGAGACTGATACAGGTACAGTTCTGTTGGCTTTAAATGGGATGGGTTGAGCCTGATACAGGTACAGTTCTGCTGGCTTTAAATGGAGGGATGGGTTGAGCCTGATACAGGTACAGTTCTGTTGGCTTTAAATGGATGGGTTGAGCCTGATACAGGTACAGTTCTGTTGGCTTTAAATGGGATGGGTTGAGCCTGATACAGGTACAGTTCGTGTTGGCTTTAAATGGGATGGGTTGAGCCTGATACAGGTACAGTTCTGTTGGCTTTAAATGGATGGGATGAGCTGAGCCTGATAAAGGTACAGTTCTGTTGGCTTTAAATCGATGGGATGGGTTGAGCCTGATAAAGGTACAGTTCTGTTGGCTTTAAATCGGATGGATGGGTTGAGCCTGATAAAGGTACAGTTCTGTGGGCTTTAAATGGGATGGGATGGGTTGAGCCTGATAAAGGTACAGTTCTGTGGCTTTAAATCGGATGGGATGAGCTGAGCCTGATAAAGGTACAGCTCTGTTGGCTTTAAATGGGATGGGATGAGCTGAGCCTGATAAAGGTACAGCTCTGTTGGCTTTAAATGGGATAGGTTGAGCCTGATACAGGTACAGTTCCATGGGCTTTAAATGGGATGGTTGAGCCTGATACAGGTACAGTTCTGTTGGCTTTAAATGGGATGGGTTGAGCCTGATACAGGTACAGTTCTGTTGGCTTTAAATGGGATAGGTTGAGCCTGATACAGGTACAGTTCTGCTGGCTTTAAAATGGATGGGTTGAGCCTGATACAGGTACAGTTCTGCTGGCTTTAAATGGGAATGGGTTGAGCCTGATACAGGTACTGTTCTGTTGGCTTTTAATGGGATGGGTTAGCCTGATACAGGTACAGTTCTGTTGGCTTTAAATGGATGGGTTGAGCCTGATACAGGTACAGTTCTGTTGGCTTTAAATGGATGTAATGGTTGAGCCTGATACCGGTACATTCTGTGGATGGGTTGAGCCTGATAAGGTACAGTTCCGTGGGCTTTAAATGGATGTGTTGAGCCTAAGACAGTACAGTTCGGTTGGCTTTAAATGGAATGGTTTAGCCTGATACAGGTACATGTTCCATGGGCTTTTAATGGGATAGGGTAGATTGAGTCTGATACAGGTACAGTTCTGTGGCTTTAACTGGGATGGGTTGAGCCTGATACAGGTACGGTTCTGTGGCTTTAACTGGGATGGGTTGAGCCTGATACAGGTACAGTTCTGCTGGCTTTAAATAGGATGGGGTGAACTGAGCCTGATACAGGTACAGTTCTGTCGGCTTTTAATGGGATGGGTTGAGCCTGATACAGGTACAGTTCTGTCGGCTTTTAATGGAAGGGTTGAGCCTGATACAGGTACAGTTCTGTCGGCTTTTAATGGATGGGTTGAGCCTGAAACAGGTACAGTTTTGTAAGCTTTAAATGGGATGGGTTGAGCCTGATACAGGTACAATTCTGTGGCTTTAACTGGATGGGTTGAGCGTGATACAGGTACAGTTCTGTGGCTTTAAATGGATGGTTGAGCCTGATACAGGTACAGTTCTGTGGCTTTAAATGGAATGGGTTGAGCCTGATACAGGTACAGTTCTGTGGCTTTAAATGGATGGGTTGACCTGATACAGGTACAGTTCTGTGGCTTTAAATGGAAGGGTTGAGCCTGATACAGGTACAGTTCTGTAGCTTTAAATGGGTGAACTGAGTCTGATACAGGTACAGTTCTGTAGCTTTAAATGGGATGGGTTGAGCCTGACACAGGCACAGTTCTGTTGGGTTTAGATAGGATGAGTTGAACCTGATAGAGGTACAGTTCTGTTGGCTTTAGATAGGATGAGTTGAACCTGATAGAGGTACAGTTCTGTTGGCTTTAGATAGGATGAGTTGAACCTGATAGAGGTACAGTTCTGTTGGCTTTAGATAGGATGAGTTGAACCTGATAGAGGTACAGTTCTGTTGGCTTTAGATAGGATGAGTTGAACCTGATAGAGGTACAGTTTCTGTTGGCTTTAGATAGGATGAGTTGAACCTGATAGAGGTACAGTTCTGTTGGCTTTAGATAGGATGAGTTGAACCTGATAGAGGTACAGTTCTGTTGGCTTTAGATAGGATGAGTTGAACCTGATACAGGTACAGTTATGTGGCTTTAAATGAGAACGGTTGAGCCTGATACAGGTACAGTTCTGTAGCTTTAAATGGGAAGGGGTGGGTCGAGATGGCAAGGGGCAGTTTCATTGACTTACTTAGAATAGATCTAGTTGCAAAGCGAGACGACTGCAGGCGGAAATCTAAACAAATCTTAAATAAATGTTAGCGAACCGCCCAGAGAACGTGGACAAACGAGTCACAAGACAAAACACAACGCGTTTCGACCTCTTAGGTCTTCGTCAGGTGATATATAAACGAATAAAACAACGAAAATTCACTTAGCTTTGATCGCTTCAGATCGCTTAGGGTTCAGCGCAAGGAAGAAGGCGTTGAATGAGAACGAGGCTGTTGGAAGGGAAATAGTGAGTGAGTTAAAGTCATGGCTCCCAATCCATCATCTATGTATCTTTTGTAGAGCTCTGGTGTAGGGCCTGTGTAAGAGGTTAGTAAGCGGTGTTCTAGGTGTCCCATGAAGAGGCAGGCATAGGATGGTCCCATCTTGGTTCCCATAGCAACACCACTGATTTGTGAGAATGTGTGGTTGTTAAATTCAAAAGTATTGAGGGTGAGGACTAATTCTGCAAGTCTGACCAGTGTAGCTGTGGAAGGGTGTTGTTGTTAAGGGCCGTTTGTTAAGAAAGAATGCAAGGGCCTTCAATCCATCAGCATGAGGGATGGAAGTGTAGAGAGAGACGACGTCAAGTGTAAAGAGGAGGCTGGGTTGGAAAGTGGATCTGTGTTGTATGAATTAATCATATTGAGTGTGTGTGTAGTGTCTTTGAGGTATGTGGGGAGCCTTGTACTATGGGTTGGAGGAGAGAGTCTAAGTACTGTGAAATGTGTTCTGTAGGGCAGCTGCATGCAGATACAATGGGTCTGCCGGGTGTATTGGTTTTGTGTAGTTTAGGGAGCAGTAGAAGGTGGGTTGTTTGGTGTCTGTCATTATGAGGAGTTTGGCTGTCTTCGGTAA
This sequence comes from Conus ventricosus, assembly GCA_018398815.1. NCBI lineage: Eukaryota > Metazoa > Mollusca > Gastropoda > Neogastropoda > Conidae > Conus > Conus ventricosus. The sequence goes on from CM031605.1 coordinate 2,172,847, forward strand.
GTTGTTATGTTTGATTTCTTGTTTTAACTGTGGTTGAGATGAGTTTCTGGTGTTGGGGAGGGTTGATGCTGTGAGTGGTGTATAGCAATTTGTGTTTGACAGTTGTCTGTGTGCTTCTTTTATGTACAGCTGTTTGTCCCAGACCACCACTGCACCACCTTTGTCTGCTGGTTTGATGACAATGTCTTGTCTTTGTCTCAGTGATTCAAGGGCTTTTTATTCACTTTCCAACCCAGCCTCCTCTTTACACTTGACGTCGTCCTCTCTCTCCTCTACACTTCCATCCCTCATGCTGATGGATTGAAGGCCCTTGCATTCTTTCTTAACAAACGACCCCTTAACCAACAACACCCTTCCACAGCTACACTGGTCAGACTTGCAGAATTAGTCCTCACCCTCAATACTTTTGAATTTAACAACCACACATTCTCACAAATCATGGTGTTCTATTACCAAGATGGACATCCTATGCCTGCCTCTTCATGGGACAACCTAGAACACCGCTACTAACCTCTTACACAGTGCCTACACCAAGGCGCTACAAAAATACATAAATGAATGGATTGAGCCACATCCTGCTAGAAACATGACCTCCAGATTTCCTCAACTTTGGCAACAAAACCTTCCATCCATCATCCAGACTGACCTCCACCATTTCACAGTCAATAATTTCCTACATCACTATTTCTCGCCTCAAAGATGACTGATTCAAACCTCAGCCTTCTACAAACCTACTGCTTGCACACTCCATAACCAGGACTACACATCTTCCCACCACCAGTCCACTAAAAATAGCATTCCAAATTCTGAACTTCCTCGCCTACGCAGACTCTGCTCCTAGCGAAGAAATTTCACTATACAAGCACCAAAATCTGATTTTTTCACCAAACCGTGGATACCCTAGTGCCGTCATCAAGATGCTCTCAGAGCACGCACTGCATCTAAAGCCAGAACCTCTACTCTGGAAACTAAACCTCCCAAAAGACAGACAACCCACTGCCTGCCTTCTCTTCCCTCACCTCAAAATATGCCCTTCTGCAGATCCGAAGTCGAACTGGCACATGTAGAAATCATAAACCTGCCTTTGAGACGAAACATATATCACTTTCAAAACGTGACAAAAACCCAACGACCTACTGGTGCGCTCTAACAGAACAAAATCTTCCCCTAAGCCACCATTACTTTCCCTGCTCTAAACCCAACTGCAAAATCTGCTCTCATCACCAAACCAACACCATTCTACATGCCCCACAGCTCCATTCACTAATAAACGCACTTTCCCTCCTCCAGAACCACAACATGTTTATGCCGTTCCACTGTCAGCTGTGCGTAAGATCAATGTAGTGAGACATCCACGCACACCTTGAGACGCGCATCTCTGAACACCTGGCCCGACATCCGCCACCATCGGGCCCAAACCAGTCGCTCTACACTTCCAACCCCATGCCCAACACAACATCAACCATGCAAGTCTTGGGCACTTTGCAATCAAAAGTGACAACTGGAATGCGTTAGCAGGAATCTCACTCATTCCAAACTGGCACCGTCACACCCTCATGGCAACAACGTCCAAAAGGAGTATGTGGCCATCCATCTTCTGCAGCTCCACCTGAAATCACATCCTCCACCTACGCCACCCTACCGCTGTTTACCTCAGACATAGACACTAACATTCCTCTTCCCATTCCTACACTCTCTTGAGTCCTCATCCCATTTGCTACATCATCGACTTACCCCCCCCCCCCCCCATACCCTGCCCAATTAATTAGTGTGTTAGGATTTGGTGGGTATGTGGTTGTTTGGGTTGAAGTGGGGTAACCAGGAATTAGGCTGATATTACACATGGAACCCACACACCACACACACACACACACCACACTCACACTCACACATCACACACATATTACACACACACACATAATGAATAGACTGCTAGCTCCTTTATCGTTGTCGTGAAGGGGGGGGGGGGGGAAAGATAGCGAGAGATAGAGAGAGAGAGAAAGAGAGATTTTGTGTATAGGTGGGAATATGTTGCCTCCTCCCCTCCCCCTCCCCCTCCCCCATTAGTACTAAACCCTGCCCCTTCTTACCTCCACCCTCAATACATCAACCCCTTAAAGTAACATGTACCAACCCCCCACTTCAGATCCAGGCCCACACATATCCTTCCACAACACACACACAATACTACCTTATCTCCCCACTATTCACCATCACACATAACTTACAGCTTATCCTTAATTTAGCATTTATTATCTTATTTTATTTTATTTTTTAATTTATTAAATATATTTTTTAATGTTTCCTTTATTTTATTTATTTGATTATTATAAAAATTATGTTCTAAATATTTCAGTATCTTGCTTTCATCCTTAACCTTCAACTATCGTGTTTTAGCAGTCTCATGTCAGAAATCTAATGCTTTATTGATACTACACTAGCATTGACATCACAAACGCCTTCGCCTCTGGGACTGTTGCCACGCACACCCTGCTGTTTAAGAACCACTAACCCACTCTCTTTCTCCCCATACCCATACTTATTGACACCAAGATTGATCCTGGTCTTCCCCCCCCCCCCCCCCCCCCCCCCCCCCCCATAATTGATCCATTATTAGTATTCCTAGCAGTAATATTATTATCATCTTACGACTTGACTCCTCACTATTTCCCTTTCCAACAGCCCTCGTTCCGACATTTTCACGCCTTCCTTCCTTTTCGCTGAAAACTAAGCGATCTGAACGATCAAGCAAGTGAAATTTTCGTTGTTTTATTCGTTTATATATCACATAACGAAGACCTATGAGTTCGAAACGCGTTGTGTTTTGTCTTGTGACTCGTTTGTCCACGTTCTCTGGGCGGTTCGCTAACATTTATTTAAGATTTACTTAGAATAGTGCGTCTGTATGTAATCGAAGTTGTTTGTATTTTGAATTATTCCATGTTGAAATAACATTGGAACACAGTTTATGAATTGTAATGTGGCAAAGAAATATGATGACAACATACTTATACAAAAAAAAAATGTCAATTGCAATAATTTGGAATTGTAAAAAAAAGTAATAAACAAAGAAAAGAAATGAAAGTGATAAAAAGAAATGGGTTGCAGGTGTGAGAAATTTTTAGTCCGTGCCTCATGGCTTGTGTAATCCTCACCAAAATAAAGATAAAATCATTGTAAAGGCATGTAGAAAACGTCCAAAAGAAGCAGCAAAAGTAGCAGCTGGCATTTTCTGTGCATGGGATATGATAAAGAGGCAGACAAGTCAATAACTTGATTAATTAACATCACCAACCGTGACGCACTGTCACTAGAAGCATCACAGACATCAGGCATGTGTGTGGTATCATGGACTAATGTACAGGCCATAGGCTTGAGGCTGAGGCCCATCAGAAGCATAGCATTGCGTGGTGTTCGATTCAATTCCCACCAGAAGACCGAGCTATGAGGTGTGTGGTCCAGTCTGAAGACAAGGACCATCCATCTAAATCTTCTACTTCATGGATGTATCTTGAGTGTCGCTCAGATTTCCTGACCGACACTGCAGGTGTCTGTCTCTACCGGACCTGGTCAAAGCTCTGTTAAGCAACCATAGAACAGCACCATGTGGAGTACTTCACATGAACATGGGACTCCACAACGAAAGTCATTATCAGCAGAATAATGGCCAGTACACCAGCATTGCCTGGTTACCATCAGTAAATGGTTATATGAATTTTGTTGTGAACTGTATGTTTTTAAACAGATGTATGTTTTCCTTTTTCTTTGGAGCTGGACTGTGCAATTTCTCTGATACGGCCTTGCATGATCAGCTGGGTTTTATGTACTTTTACGAGAACAGGAATCGTCAGCCTGAATAATCTTGGTGAAATTGAGAGGTTTTCTCAAACCATATGATCTTTCACGTCCTGCACTAACCTTCTCCATACCCACATCTGAGTTGAGTTACCTCACACCTCTAACGCTAAAGATATTGGCACATTTACGACGAATACTGTCGGAGGGATGATTTGATTTTCTCTCACCCGGACGCGCCACTTGCTCAGTCTGACTCTGCACCCAAGGACCTAGTATCACCCACGGTAATAAGCCATGTCCTCAACACGCTGAATCGAAACTAGAACCACTTAACTGAAGTGACTTAGCACTGAAGGGTCTTCTTTCATCAGTGACCAGATGGCGACCTCTCAGCTAGTTTTCTGCGGACTGCAGGCCCTGGAATACTTTATGGAGCCATGTGGGATGTGGCTGTATCTGGAGGTGTGGAACATGGCTATATCTGGAGGTGTGGAACATGGCTATATTTGGAGGTGTGGAACATGGCTATATTTGGAGGTGTGGAACATGGCTATATTTGGAGGTGTGGGATGTGGCTGTATCTGGAGGTGTGGAACGTGGCTATATTTGGAGGTGTGGAACATGGCTATATTTGGAGGTTTGGGATGTGGCTGTATCTGGAGGTGTGGAACATGGCTATATTTGGAGGTGTGGAACATGGCTGTATTTGGAGGTGTGGGATATGGCTGTATCTGGAGGTGTGGGTTGTAACTGTATCTGGAGCTGTGGCCTATAGCTGTATCTGGAGGTGTGGAATATGGCTGTATCTGGAGGTGTGGGATGTGGCTGTATCTGTATGTGTGCGATGTGGCTGTATCTGTATCTGTGGCTGCATCTGTATGTGTGGGATGTGGCTGTATCTGTATCTGTGGGATGTGGCTGTATCTGTATGTGTCGGATGTGGCTGTATCTGGAGGTGTGGGATGTGGCTGTATCTGGAGGTGTGGGATGTGGCTGTATCTGGAGGTGTGGTATATGGCTGTATCTGGAGGTGTGGGATGTGGCTGTATCTGTATGTGTGGGATGTGGCTGTATCTGTATCTGTGGCTGCATCTGTATGTGTGGGATGTGGCTGTATCTGTATCTGTGGGATGTGGCTGTATCTGGAGGTGTGGGATGTGGCTGTATCTGGAGGTGTGGGATGTGGCTGTATCTGGAGGTGTGGAATATGGCTGTATCTGTATGTGTGGGATGTGGCTGTATCTGTATGTGTGGGATGTGGCTGTATCTGTATGTGTGGGATGTGGCTGTATCTGTATGTGTGGGATGTGGCTGTATCTGGTGTGGGATGTGATTGTGGGGGGAATGTTAGCTGTATTGTCACATATTTGCAGTCATTTAAATTTCCTCAAGAAAATCACAGCAATCTTTTGACAGCAGCAATGGTCCATCTTTGTATTCAGTGTGTCTGCTTTCCTGTAAATGGATGAGGTCTGCTTTCCTGTAAATGGATGAGGTCTGCTTTCCTGTAAATGGATGAGGTCTGCTTTCCTGTAAATGGATGAGGTCTGCTTTCCTGTAAATGGATGAGGGCATAAAGGCGGGATAAGCTTCACATGGTCACTGGGTCCTGAAGCTGAAGGTGTTTCTTCAAATGTTGTCAGCAAATTGTGATTTCCATCTGTTTTGAGTTTTACAACACGCACACACACACACACACACGCAGACACACACACACACACACACTTTTGCACACACACACTCACACACACACACACACACACACACACACACACACACACACACACACTAGCACATACACACAAGCAAACACACTAACACACAAATAGGAACATAGATTTTGGTAAAAATTTCCAAAGCTTAAGTATTCTCACAAAAACCCCGTCTCCAGCCCTCGCTATTCTAATTCTCAAAATTTCTTCTCTCTCTCTTTCTCTCTCTTTTGTTTCTTTCTTGCTGTGGTTGCAGACACAGAAAGCCAACGCCATCCTGTGTGGTCTGTGTGCCAAGTGGTTCCACTTCAGCTGTGCTGGACTCACTCATGATGCTTTTGTCATGCTGATGTCGCATCAAAATGCTGTCTGGTTGTGCAACGACTGCCACTACACTGTCGCTGTAGGCACTCAGCCACCAGACGCTGCCCAGAATCCATTTTTGAGGAAGCCAATTTTTCAGAGTTTTTAGAAAGTTTATTATGTTGAATGATTACTACAGGAGCCCTTGAAAACAGATAATACAATTCCATCCTTGGCTATTAGAATTCTTGTACAAGTGTCGAGTCGTTAATCTGTAAATTAAAAAAAAAATTAAAAATTCTGAACTGAGGAACGAATAACCATTAGAACCGAGATGGGATCAGGTCACATTTATGTATATGGTGAATATGAAGAAATGATATGAATATCTTTTGGAACAGTCTGTATTGAAACAAACCTGACAAATTCTGTGGGTCATGTCTGTGTTTCTATTTAAACTGTGATAAATGTACTAACCTTATCATGCTGTGATAAATGTACTAACCTTATCATGCTGTGATAAATGTACTAACCTTATCATGCTGTGATAAATGTACTAACCTTATCATACTGTGATAAAATGTACTAACCTTATCATGCTGTGATAAATGTACTAACCTTATCATGCTGTGATAAATGTACTAACCTTATCATGGTGTGATAAATGTACTAACCTTATCATGGTGTGATAAATGTACTAACCTTATCATGGTGTGATAAATGTACTAACCTTATCATGGTGTGATAAATGTACTAACCTTATCATGGTCCTGGCATCAGTAACGATGTATTCAACTGAGTTTGTGTAGTTAACGCTTTGAATTATACAATTTAACATAATCAAAAGGAACTCCAGTCTGGCGTCCTTGTTAATGTTGTGCTCTAATTACAACTAATACCCAGCTTGCTTGTGTGTGTGAGTGTGGTGTGCGTGTTTTTGTGTGCGTGTGTGTGAATGCTCTTCCATGATATGACTAATTAGCTATTCTTCCACTGATAAGGCCGAAATTATATCATTTTACCAAAACTTAACAAAAGTCAAATCTTAAAAGTCGCTTTTAGCAACATGCAGACAGTTACAACATTTGTCGACATGATCTTGAAAGTGATCATAATAAAACAGTTGTTCACACACACACACATATCAACCACACGCACCTACGCACGCACACACACACATACATGAACCAGGCAGCAGTGTATAATTCTGCTTTTATTATGTACACTAATGGTCAAAAGGACATGAGGACGACAGGCAGTAGCAGGCCTTTGTCCACAATGTGAAGGTAAGCCTTTGGTATGCCAACAATGGTTATCCCTGGTTCCATCAGCTCCCCACTGGCTGAAGGCATACAACATTTTGATTTCTTTGGCTTTTACCACCTCTTCTTTTCCGTGTGTGTGACAGAGAGAGAGAGTGAGTGTCCATGCATATGTGTCTATCGGGGGGGGGGGGGGGGGGGGGGGGGGGGGGTGGTGTGTGGAGCAACAGTGTGTATCATATAAAACAGAGTACGTGAAAACGTCAACACACTAACCTCTGAATGAACTGAATGAAGCATCTTGTTTTAATGAAGTGTGTATGATCAAAAAGCAAGCAAACATCTCTGGAACCCAAGTATTTTAGATCTCACCAGGCATGCAATGATCCAGTCCTGATCCTCCTGTCATAAAACTTGCCAAGACACTGAATCCTGCAAGACCAGATAAAGGAATTGCATGCCGTCTCCATTCTGATTCAGTGTTATTAAGAACAAAATTATCCTTTATTTCAAAACCATTTTTGTCCCCATTACTTCTAGTTCCTGCTTGTTTCTAATCTCAAAAAACATGTAAACACACACAAAAAACTGAACCGCTTTCATCATGGATACTACCAACTCACGATTTTCAATGCAATGGATCAGTTTGATGCAAGCTGAAAATCCATCAGATTTATCTAAAAGACCCTGACCTGTGAGTTTACTGCAAACTGACCTTGGCAAACAAAGAACTGCCTGCAAATTGAACAGCCATCCAGGTGGAAACAAAACTGGCTTCAAATGACCACCAGGTCAACATGCTGGGATGGAGAGTGGCCTACTTGCTATAGTTGTATCTGCATACTGTGACCATGGACCTAACTATAATTTTTTCCTCAAAGCTGAACTGGATCCCACACCTGTTCATGTGATAGATCACTGCTATACAAAATGCATGTGATTTTCGACTTCATTTTTTACTTGTAAAAGCAATTTTCCGTATGTCTGCTGATTCTAATCATCTCCATCAAGTGATCCAAAACTACTGTCAAAAATGAGGGCAGGGGTGGAGGTGGGGGGAGTACTAAGTAGTTGATAACATACTGCGGAATCAACAGTCTCACAGATGAACTAATCATTGTTTGTTTTCAGTAAGTGAAACCTGCTGATCTGTGAAGCTGTCATGTCATTTCAACTGATACAGAAGAAGTGGGAGGAAATGCAGAAAGAAATCAAAATATGCAAAATGAACCCATGGATTTTCAACAGAAACACAGTCAACTTGTACAAACGAATCCTAGGAAATCTAAATGAAAAACCCCAACATAAGCAAAATAAATGTGGGGAAATTTTACTGTAAACATCACTACCAAGTTATATGCCAAACTACAAGGGAACTGAAGTACAAAAAATACCTTCGAAAATAACTTGTAAGAAATGGGGAAATACTCAAGTGGCTATTTACTGACACAATGAAAAGTAAAAGTAAGATCCCAGTCGCTAATTCTCTGTCACTGACACTACTTCCATCAGTTTGTAAAAAAAATTTTGTCACTGAAATAATGAGGAGACCCCTTTCTACAATGGTTGAGCAAGCAATGGCCGACATGATGCGGTACACATCCAATAAATGTTCTTTTTTTTTGTTTCATTTTGAAACAGACTATTTCATTTCATGTTGTTTTTTTATGTATCTGTAGCACATACACATAAATCATAAGCAACATCATGCTTTGCTGAGAGAATCTGGCATCTATAAAGCAGATTAAAAGTTTGTTATATGTCAGCAAAACTTACTTCACCATTCTTCAGGCATTCAAGTCAAACAGTCTCTTCAACAGACATACAAAAAAAAACAAAAAAAAACGACAGAACAAAAATCAGCAACTCAGGCTTGATCATTTCAAAGCAAAGCCAAAAGCATAATATATAATCATACACATTTAAAAAAACAGAACAAAATGGCTTTCTTCTGCACGGTTTCCATTACTCATGGGGAAAGGGATATATTGACACATAATCTGATGCGCCCTGTCTCGCTATCCTTTTCCACTCCTTCCCAGCGTATGGCTTAATCAGTCAACACTGAAAAACAAACTTGGACGACAGAGAATCAAACAAACAGAGAATATCTGATCCATGCAAGCACTGCAACATACAGGCATTCACAGGCCGAAGGAATAGAAGCGGGAATGTACAAGGCATCACATTAGAAAAGACAAAGGATCTTGTTTCAACAGATGCATACCACTTCTGAATGAAAGAAGTATATCAGAAACACTCTGGCCATCATCATAAGATTTTGGCCTGCTCTTTGCTGATGGCTGTGGTGAATGGCAAGTACACATCACACTCTGGCCATCATCATAAGATTTTGGCCTGCTCTTTGCTGATGGCTGTGGTGAATGGCAAGTACACATCACACTCTGGCCATCATCATAAGATTTTGGCCTGCTCTTTGCTGATGGCTGTGGTGAATGGCAAGTACACATCACACTCTGGCCATCATCATAAGATTTTGGCCTGCTCTTTGCTGATGGCTGTGGTGAATGGCAAGTACACATCACACTAATTTCTTCAGTTGTTTTTTCTTCATGCACTAAAAACAGAACAAAACTAATGTACCGAAGCAGCACACAAACAAAAAAAAAATACTGAAACATCGTACGTCTGAAAATCTCACAAAAGAATCGACGATAGGCTTGTTTTTGTGCTTATCACCGAGGAATGGGGTGGGGGTAGGGTGGTCGTGGAAGCATTCAGGGTGGCAGACCGCTGGTAACTAACTCCACTAATGTCTGTGTCACTGCACAAATGCACAAGAGGGTCAACAAATGCAGGATGCTACACAGCCACCTTCAAGCAAGAAGAGGGAAGAATGCTGTGATTACAACTACTGTCTTGAAGAACCCTGTACAATGATGGCACTAACTTAACGCAGTTTCTTCTCCTTTTTGCCAGAGAGCAAAAGCTTAACCATTAAAAATTTCAAAATGCCCAGTACGAGAGGAAGGCGGCCAATTCTGCAGGAATGAAAATCTCCCATTCCCCTTCCCTCGAAGTCACACTGGAGTGGATTCCAATGCAAGCTGAAATGCCTGTGAACTTTATAAAAGTGCTCATTTCAACACCATCTCTGCTTTCATGTACTCCTGCTCAATGAAATGTTTACAAAAATACATATTTTCTATCCAAGCCTTAGAATGCAAAGATAAAACAGGTAAAGCCACTATCAAACTTTTTTTCCATAATCATGTAGGTGGGTTGAAACGGGCAACTTTTCTATTCATGACTTAAAACTGGTTTAATGGAATAAAAGCAATTTGTAAAGAAGCATGCAAAATAAAAATGTGCATCAAATTTGCAAGTAAAGCTGACAGCCTCACAGCCAAAATGCTTTACATCATTCAGGAACAAGCAGACACCTCAACTGAAATACATTATTTTACACAATGTGTCCACATTCACAAGGTTTTTTTCCCACACACACACGCACACACACCTCATCCTCTCTCATAATTCACAACAAAATTCCCAGATACTCATTGCAAAGGACTGTTTACACCAAAAATACCGAGTTGATATGAACAGAATTCCCACAAGATGAAGTATGAACATCACATACCTAAATATACAATGCAAAGGGCATGCACAAACCAACGGAGCACGCAACAGAGAGTCAACAAAAAGCACTGCAATGAAGCACTCTTATTAAACTGACCACGGTCTGATGTAAAGGATGACGTCCTCTGAATATTCACAACATTCTGTTCTGAGAAATCCACCAGAGCTGCAGGGCGTATTCTACACTCTGCTCAGTGTGGTAGTGGAGTATTGTCTGAGAGGCAGTGAGTCACCAACACACACCCATTTTCTCAACAGAACCATGGTACCCTCTGCTTTACCAAGGATTTACCCATTGCCCAGCCAGCAGAGTAATCAACACAAAACTGCCACAACGGCACGGACAACAGTTTTCAGATAAAGCCAGCACCTCCACAATGACAACATCCACTAAACCAAACATCCTTACAAAGATGGGAGATGTCTATAGATCTACAAAGTAACACAGAAAATACTGTCATCAATTCCTCTTCATGTCAAGTCAACACGTTGCTGACTGGAACACTAAGATAACAAGTGCGATGGACATCACATGAAGCAGCCTAGTTCCTCCCTGCTGCGGAGGTATGTACATCTATTGCCTGTTGAAGTTGAAGTGGCCAGTCATTCTGTCCCCATGCAGCTTGTGTCCTCCACGATTTCATTTCTGCATTGAAGAGTCCACAATCCTATCTTTCTTCCTGTGTGGGATGTCACCCTCAATCCTCAACACTCCTTTCAGCTGCCAACCTGCTCATGCGGCTTGGAGTAGTATTTCACAATTTTCACAGTAGCATTTCCAATTTGACAGTAGCAACTTAATTTTGCGCGCGTTCTAAAAAGAAATCAGGCCTATAACCAGTTTTACGGACCACATTAAAGCTACAGTACTCTTAGTATATCTATAAATGTTATAGAAAAATCAAGCTCACACGATTTGCACTGTACTTTAGTGAGGTCGGTAGGGCATCTCAGAATGCATGGGTATTTCTCTGTATACTCCGCACGATATTTCTGGCAGCTATGTCTTGGGCGCTTCACACCACTTTCTTTTTCTCCCGGAGACGCGCTCTCCGTTCGCTTCTTGGACGCCATTGTTGCGAACTGAGCAAGACGGAAGTCGCCATTCATTGGTCGAAATGATCACGTGCTACAGTAAAACCGAAAGCGGAAATGCAGTTCCGACAGACCGATAGAGACGATACTTAGCGCTGTCCAAACAAAACGAAAGTAGAAAGTATCTTCGAATTTTTTTGTTTCGCCGTAGCAATTTAATGATCGTAGTAGCGTCGTAGCAAGCATTCTCTTGGCGTAGCAAACTACGGCGATATCGTAGCAGTTGGCAGCTATGCTCCCCTTTGGGAATACATTCATGTCAGGCGGCAAGCAGATTGTGAATGTTCACAGCACTGAACTGACCTGGTCAGTACAAGAAGTGCACCTGAAGCAGACTGACAACAGCCAACGTGCGCATCACTCCAGTCTACGCAGTCCACCACCCCTCATTCCAGGGGTCTGAACGACCTCAATAAACTCTCATACCTCACACCCATTCATTCACAGACCTGAACGTGCACATGGTCACCCCACTCCACCCATTACTCTTGCTGTCCCACTCCAATAGCCCAAGAATGCGAAATGAAAAATCAGCCAATATTCCAGTAGAAAACATGTTCTGTGTGTGTGTGTGTGTGTATGTGTAAGTGTGAGTGTGTGTGTGTGTGTGTGTGTGTGTGCGCGTGCGTGCGTGCGTGCGTGCGTGCGTGCGCGTGTGTGCTGCAAGTGAAACAGTTCCATTTACAGCAATCCACTTCCATCATTTGATCATTTCCCTCATTCTCAATGGTATCCATTCCATCTGTGATGGAGCAGAACTATAATGCATTTCCTACTATGTCCACTGTCTGCAAACCACTTCCATCATTTGATCATTTCCCTCATTCTCAATGGTATCCATTCCATCTGTGATGGAGCAGAACTATAATGCATTTCCTACTATGTCCACTGTCTGCAAACCACTTTCAAATGTATTATCCTCAACATCCATCCTGCATTCAGCCACAAGTTAAAAGATCTAACTCCTGGGTCCTCATTTCAATCACTGCCCCTTTTAAGGTGTATCTTTCCTCTTCACAACAATCAGCATCTCTTGTGCTTACAGAATGTCCTGGTTCGGATGCAGCACAAGTGTTCCATCTATTTGAATTCAAAACCCAAATCTGAGCCCCATCCTTCCATTCTCACGTCATCTTACACACTTAAATACAGGCAGGAGCCACAGACACACAGGCAAACTCACACAAACACATGAAATGTGAATGCATGTGCAGAAATGTACACTGTACACACTCACAATTGATACTTTTTTTTTCTCTTGTCATCAAATTCCTTTCTTACTCTAGTGGCTGTTAGACCATGTAGCCATTCAGGATCATCCTACAGCAGAACAAGGAACAACAATCCCTGGCTGACTTCAACCAGACCAGCCAGCTTCAAGTGACATCATCAATTCACAACGCTCGACACCAAACCCCTTTTGAACAAGAAAAGTAAAACCTTTCAATGACCTTTTACCAACACTGACTTCCAGTGCAATGACATTTTCATGACTGACCAACTGTTGAGGAACTATTTAAACACAATAACCAAGACGACAAAACTGAACAGAGTATCAAAGCATCACTATGCCGCTTTTTTTTAACCTTTGATGTCATTCACTATGATTTTACAGCAATGAAGATCTACTTCACCAGACATTTCATATGCTTCAAGTCTTCAAAAAATACATAATCTGAAACTGACTGTGCACAGTCCTTCGCTCAGTCATTCAAACACATAACCATTTACATCTGCAGATTCTAATTAGGGTTCCCCCACCCTCCCCTCCCCTTCTCACCCCTGTAAGTCTCTCGTCCTGCCTCCAAGCAGTTCAACATGTTGCTGTTGACCTTGTGGTCCAAGACTCCATGCCTCAGTCGTTCTGGGCAACACGTTTCCTCACAGCTGAAATTGTTTTCCTTACAGCTGACCTGTCTCTCCTTACCACTGAATCTATTTCCTTACTGCAGAACTTTCTCTTAGCTGCTGAACTTTTTGCTAAAGTCCACCAGAGAGATGGTCGGTTTCTTGGGCTTGGCCACCTCTTTGGCTGCCGACCGCGCCTTGGCCTGCTCCTGTGTGGCCTGGTTCAGCTTGACCGCTGCGGCCAGGCGGGGTCGCAGGTTGGGGGAAGCGGCCATGACCTGCTTGAAGTGGTCGGTGTACAGCTGGCCCAGACGCAGCAGCTTGCTGAGAGCCGTGTCACTCAGGCAGCGACGGTTGGCATTGGCTGTCATCACCGTGGCGTCATCCAGCAGTAAGGAGACCAGGATGGGGACCAACAGCGCCACCATGGTCACACCTGTAATGGGAGAGCATACTGGCTGTAAGGGAGGTTTAGGGTGGAGCTTGCTGTATCATACAGGGTAATATAGCTCAGTGTGCAATATGTCAGAGCACTGTGTGGTACGCTGTCATACCTGCCAACCCCTTATCAGATCTGAGAGGACTATTTTCAAACAACAGAGAGGAATGTGTGAAGGGAGAGAGGAATCTATACACAGCATCACACCCCAAACGTAAAATGTTCTTTTTCTTTTGCAGTTCCAAACGCCTTATTTCTTTCTTTGTTTAACAGTTCCAAACGCCTTATTTCTTTCTTGTTTAACAGTTCCAAACGCCTTATTTCTTTCTTGTTTAACAGTTCCAAACGCCTTATTTCTTTCTTGTTTAACAGTTCCAAACGCCTTATTTCTTTCTTGTTTAACAGTTCCAAACGCCTTATTTCTTTCTTGTTTAACAGTTCCAAACGCCTTATTTCTTTCTTGTTTAACAGTTCCAAACGCCTTATTTCTTTCTTTGTTTAACAGTTCCAAACGCCTTATTTCTTTCTTTGTTTAACAGTTCCAAACGCCTTATTTCTTTCTTTGTTTAACACAAAAACATTCGCAAAGTTAGAAATAGAGTTTGTTTAGAAACTGGTGCATGCTGCATTTGTTTTTCTTCATTTCTGCGTCAGTCTCTACATCCTTTTCAGTGTCTATGACCACTGTAGCATGGGCTACCTGAACAGTGCCTTGTGTCTGTGACCACTGTAGCATGGGCTACCTGAACAGTGCCTTGTGTCTGTGACCACTGTAGCATGGGCTACCTGAACAGTGCCTTGTGTCTGTGACCACTGTAGCATGGGCTACCTGAACAGTGCCTTGTGTCTGTGACCACTGTAGCATGGGCTACCTGAACAGTGCCTTGTGTCTATGACCACTGTAGCATGGGCTACCTGAACAGTGCCTTGTGTCTGTGACCACTGTAGCATGGGCTACCTGAACAGTGCCTTGTGTCTGTGACCACTGTAGCATGGGCTACCTGAACAGTGCCTTGTGTCTGTGACCACTGTAGCATGGGCTACCTGAACAGTGCCTTGTGTCTATGACCACTGTAGCATGGGCTACCTGAACAGTGCCTTGTGTCTGTGACCACTGTAGCATGGGCTACCTGAACAGTGCCTTGTGTCTGTGACCACTGTAGCATGGGCTACCTGAACAGTGCCTTGTGTCTATGACCACTGTAGCATGGGCTACCTGAACAGTGCCTTGTGTCTATGACCACTGTAGCATGGGCTACCTGAACAGTGCCTTGTGTCTATGACCACTGTAGCATGGGCTACCTGAACAGTGCCTTGTGTCTGTGACCACTGTAGCATGGGCTACCTGAACAGTGCCTTGTGTCTGTGACCACTGTAGCATGGGCTACCTGAACAGTGCCTTGTGTCTGTGACCACTGTAGCATGGGCTACCTGAACAGTGCCTTGTGTCTGTGACCACTGTAGCATGGGCTACCTGAACAGTGCCTTGTGTCTGTGACCACTGTAGCATGGGCTACCTGAACAGTGCCTTGTGTCTATGACCACTGTAGCATGGGCTACCTGAACAGTGCCTTGTGTCTGTGACCACTGTAGCATGGGCTACCTGAACAGTGCCTTGTGTCTGTGACCACTGTAGCATGGGCTACCTGAACAGTGCCTTGTGTCTGTGACCACTGTAGCATGGGCTACCTGAACAGTGCCTTGTGTCTGTGACCACTGTAGCATGGGCTACCTGAACAGTGCCTTGTGTCTGTGACCACTGTAGCATGGGCTACCTGAACAGTGCCTTGTGTCTATGACCACTGTAGCATGGGCTACCTGAACAGTGCCTTGTGTCTGTGACCACTGTAGCATGGGCTACCTGAACAGTGCCTTGTGTCTGTGACCACTGTAGCATGGGCTACCTGAACAGTGCCTTGTGTCTGTGACCACTGTAGCATGGGCTACCTGAACAGTGCCTTGTGTCTATGACCACTGTAGCATGGGCTACCTGAACAGTGCCTTGTGTCTGTGACCACTGTAGCATGGGCTACCTGAACAGTGCCTTGTGTCTGTGACCACTGTAGCATGGGCTACCTGAACAGTGCCTTGTGTCTGTGACCACTGTAGCATGGGCTACCTGAACAGTGCCTTGTGTCTGTGACCACTGTAGCATGGGCTACCTGAACAGTGCCTTGTGTCTGTGACCACTGTAGCATGGGCTACCTGAACAGTGCCTTGTGTCTGTGACCACTGTAGCATGGGCTACCTGAACAGTGCCTTGTGTCTGTGACCACTGTAGCATGGGCTACCTGAACAGTGCCTTGTGTCTGTGACCACTGTAGCATGGGCTATCTGAACAGTGCCTTGTGTCTGTGACCACTGTAGCATGGGCTACCTGAACAGTGCCTTGTGTCTGTGACCACTGTAGCATGGGCTACCTGAACAGTGCCTTGTGTCTGTGACCACTGTAGCATGGGCTATCTGAACAGTGCCTTGTGTCTGTGACCACTGTAGCATGGGCTACCTGAACAGTGCCTTGTGTCTGTGACCACTGTAGCATGGGCTACCTGAACAGTGCCTTGTGTCTGTGACCACTGTAGCATGGGCTACCTGAACAGTGCCTTGTGTCTGTGACCACTGTAGCATGGGCTACCTGAACAGTGCCTTGTGTCTGTGACCACTGTAGCATGGGCTACCTGAACAGTGCCTTGTGTCTGTGACCACTGTAGCATGGGCTACCTGAACAGTGCCTTGTGTCTGTGACCACTGTAGCATGGGCTATCTGAACAGTGCCTTGTGTCTGTGACTATTGTAGCATGGGCTATCTGAACAGTGCATTCTCTTAAGAGAAGCTGAGGTGGCTCTTTTTGCATTTCTGCAATAAACTATCACTAATTCAACTTTTGAAGCATGGCTCCTATTCCTCCTTCAGGGCTTACAATGTCTTTGTGGTGTCTTGACCGAAAATCAGTCTGGTTATAGTGGAGTTCATCTAACACTAGGTATCTGGACAGCCTCCACACAAAATTTTAAAGTCCAAGAGGCAGACTATACATCGAGATGATGTATGTCTAACACTAGGTATCTGGACAGCCTCCACACAAAATTTTAAAGTCCAAGAGGCAGACTATACATCGAGATGATACTCTGATATTTTTCTGTGTACTCTGAGTGAAACGTTTGTTTGATTCTTTTTTTCTTTGGCTCAGGGCAACACAAGTCAGATTCACACTTCAGCACGATGGTGGTGGCAATGAAGTAAATGGAAGCACCAATGGGAGCTTAAGTTGAAATGTGTAAATTGGCCATACACACAGCAGCTGGGCTGCTGTGAAAACTGAGAGGTCCTGAAACAACTCCCTCCCTCCTACCCATCCCCCAGAAGTTTTTGGGGTCAAGGAGAACAGCAGAATGAAGGGAATCCCAGTTGGATGAATTCTGTTGAAAGTGGTGGAGCTGGCAGGTCTGCAATTTGTATTGTACAGGGTAATTTAGCTTGGTGTACAATATGTCAGAGCACTATGTGATCTTGTGTCATACAGGGTACAATAGCTTGGTGTTCAACATGTAATAGGCCTATGTGACAGAGTTTGTCGGCGGTTTGTATTATACAGGGTAACATAGCTTGATGTACAATATATCAGAGCGCTTTGTGATACTGTGTCATACAGGGTAAAATAGCTTGGTGTTCAACATGTAAGACTGGCATGTAATACTGTTCGTATCATAGGATAAAATAGCAAAGTGTACAATATGTCAGAGCGCTATGTGTCAGGATTTGTATCATGTAGGGTGATGAAGCAAAATGTACATGTGTGAACGCTATTTCACAGTATGTTACGGACAGGGTAATATAGCATAGCATACAATATGTCTCAGTGCTATGTGAAAGGGTTTATATCGTACAGAGTAATACAGCATGGTGCACAGTAGAAAGCACAGCAAGGTGAGCAATATATCACAGTATTGTGTGTGTGTGTGTGTGTGTGTGTGTGTGTGTGTGTGTGTGTGTGTGTGTGTGTGTGTGTGTTTTGTGTGTGTTGTGTGTGTGTGTGTGTATAACATCACAGGTTAAACACTATGGTGCACAATATGCCGCATTTTGTTCACTGTGTGGAAAAAAATGACACTAAAGACAGACAATATAACTGGCATGGCATATGATAGTATAATACATGAATACCATGCACCTTATCGATTTCAATCCTTAGTTGATGAAAACAATATCAACAACAGCAGCAATTCTAGAAATGCAAAAAGTAGTATTAGCATCAGTGGCAAAAAAACTTAAATGTACTGACGTTTATTGTCCTCCGCCAAAGCCACCAAGTTTCCATCATTCCAGCTCCTCCAAGGTCAGCTGAAGGTCATGGTCGGTGGTGGTGAGCCGGAACTTTGGGAGTGGGGGTGGAGATGCTCCATCAGCGTGCGCCAGACCATGGATGTTAAGGTGGTGGCCACCTGCGATCAGGGTGTTGCAGTATGGAACAAAGGACTGCACACACCTCAGGCGAACCTGCAACAGGCCACTGGCATGAAAGACCTGACTGCTGTAAAATAGCAGGCAATTCAACGACGTTTATCACTATTCCACAATGTGACACAAAACATGTTACTTCCCTCCAGCACCCACTGCACTACCCGTCAGCCAGTTTTTTTTCCCCATGTCACCGTTATCACTATTCCCACAATGTGACACAATCATGTTACTTTCCCTCCAGCACCCACTGCACTAACCCTCAGCCAGTTTTTTCCCCATGTCACGACTTATCACTATTCCCACAATGTGACACAATCATGTTACTTTTCCCTCCAGCACCCACTGGGACTACCCGTCAGCCAGTTTCTTTCCCCAATGTCAAAGACGTTATCACTATTCCCACAATGGACACAATCATTTACTTCCATCCAGCACCCACTGCACTACCCGTCAGCCAGTTCTTTCCCCATGTCACGCGTTATCACTATTCCACCAATGTGACACAATCATGTTACTTCCATCCACACCCACTCAACTACCCGTCAGCCAGTTTTTTTCCCCATGTCACGACGTTATCACTATTCCCACAATGTGACACAAACATGTTAAATTCCATCCAGCACCCACTGCACTACCCGTCAGCCAGTTTCTTTCCCCATGTCACGACGTTATCACTATTCCCACAATGTGACACAATCATGTTACTTCCTCCAGCACCCACTGCACTACCCGTCACCAGTTTCTTTTCCCCCTGTCACGACGTTTATCACTATTTCCCACAATGTGAACAACCATGTTACTTTCCATCCAGCACCCACTGCACTACCCTCAGCCAGTTTTTTTTCCCCCTGTCACGACGTTTCACTATTCCCACAATGTGACACAATCATGTTACTTCCATCCGCACCCACTGCACTACCCGTCAGCCAGTTTCTTTTCCCCCTGTCACACGTACACTATTCCCACAATGTACACAATCATGTTACTTCCATCCAGCACCCACTGCACTACCCGTCAGCCAGTTTCTTTCCCCAGGTCACGACGTTATCACTATTCCCACAATGTGAACACAATCATGTTACTTTCCATCCAGCACCCACTGCACTACCCCCTCAGCCAGTTTCTTTCCCCATGTCACACGTTATTCACTATTCCCACAATGTGACACAATCATGTTACTTCCATCCAGCACCCCCCTGCACTACCCGTCAGCCATTTCTTTCCCCATGTCACGACGTTATCCTATTCCCACAATGTGACACAATCCATGTTACTTCCATCCAGCACCCACCCGCACTACCCGTCAGCCAGTTTCTTTCCCATGGCACGACGTTTATCACTATCCCACAATGTGACACAATCATGTTACTTTCCATCCAGCACCCCTGCACAAACCCCTCAGCCAGTTTTTTCCCCATGTCACGACGTTATCACTATTCCCACAATGTGACACAATCATGTTACTTCCATCCGCACCCACTGCACTACCCGTCAGCCAGTTTCTTTCCCCATGACACGACTTATCACTATTTCCCACAATGTGACACAATCATGTTACTTTCCATCCAGCACCCACTGCACTACCCGTCAGCCGTTTCTTTCCCCATGTCACGACGTTATCACTATTCCCACAAGTGGGCACAATCATGTTTTCTTCCATCCAGCACCCACTGCACTAACCCGTCAGCCAGTTTTTTTCCCCATGTCACGACGTTATCACTAATTTCCCACAAGGGGGAACAATCATGTTTCTTCCATCCAGACCCTGCATACCTCAGCAGTTCTTTCCCCATGTAGCGTATCACTATTCCACAATGTGACACAATCAGTTACTTCCATCCAGCACCCACTGCACTAACCCGTCAGCCAGTTTCTTTCCCCATGTCACGACTTATCACTATTCCACAATGTGACAAAAATCATGTTACTTCCATCCAGCACCCCTGCACTACCCGTCAGCCAGTTTCTTTCCCCATGTCACGACGTTTTCACTATTCCCACAATGTGACACAATCATGTTACTTCCCTCCAGCACCCCCTGCACTACCCGTCAGCCAGTTTCTTTCCCCATGTCACGACGTTATCACTATTCCCACAATGTGACACAATCATGTTACTTCCATCCAGCCCCACTGCACTACCCGTCAGCCAGTTTCTTTTCCCCATGTCACGAAAGTTATCACTATTCCCACAATGTACACAATCATGTTACTTTCCATCCAGCACCCACTGCACTAAAACCCCTCAGCCAGTTTCTTTCCCCATGTCACGACGTTATCACTATTCCCACAATGTGACACAATCATGTTACTTCCATCCAGCACCCACTGCACTACCCGTCAGCCCCGGTTCTTTCCCCATGTCACGACGTTATCACTATTTCCCACAATGTTGAACACAATCATGTTACTTCCATCCAGCACCCACTGCACTACCCGTCAGCCAGTTTTTTTCCCCATGTCACGACGTTATCACTATTCCCACAATGTGACACAATCAGTTACTTCCATCCAGCACCCACTGCACTACCCGTCAGCCAGTTCTTTTCCCCATGTCACGACGTTATCACTATTCCCACAATGTGAAAACAATCATGTTACTTCCATCCAGCACCCACTGCACTACCCGTCACCAGTTTTTTTTCCCATGTCACGACGTTATCACTATTCCCACAATGTGACACAATCATGTTAACTTCCATCCAGCACCCACTGCCTACCCGTCAGCCCAGTTTCTTTCCCCATGTCACGACGTTAATCACTATTCCCAAAATGTGACACAATCATGTTACTTCCATCCAGCACCCACTGCACTACCCGTCACCAGTTTCTTTTCCCCATGTCACGACGTTATCACTATTCCCACAATGTGACACAATCATGTTACTTCCATCCAGCACCCACTGCACTACCCGCAGCCATTTCTTTCCCCATGTCACGACGTTATCACTATTCCCCAATGTGACACCCAAAACATGTTACTTCCACCAGCACCCACTGCACTACTCAGCCATTTCCCTTTTCCCCCTGGGCACGACGTTTATCACTTTCCCACAATGTGACACAATCATGTTACTTTCCCTCCAGCACCCACTGCACTACCCCCTCAGCCAGTTTCTTTTCCCCATGTCACGACGTTATCCTATTCCCACAATGTGACACAATCATGTTACTTTCCATCCAGCACCCACTGCACTACCCGTCAGCCAGTTTCTTTCCCATGTCACGACGTTATCACTATTCCCACAATGTGACACAATCATGTTACTTCCATCCAGCACCCACTGCACTACCCGTCGCCAGTTTCTTTCCCCATGTCACGACGTTACACTATTCCCACAATGTGAAAACAATCATGTTACTTTCCATCCAGCACCCACTGCACTACCCGTCAGCCAGTTTCTTTCCCCACACGACGTTATCACTATTCCCCAAAGTGACACAATCATGTTACTTCCCTCCAGCACCCACTGCACTACCCGTCAGCCAGTTTCTTTCCCCATGTCACGACGTTATCACTATTCCACAATGTGACACAATCATGTTACTTCCATCCAGCACCCACTCACTACCCGTCAGCCAGTTTTTTTTCCCCATGTCACGACGTTTCACTATTTCCCACAATGTGACACAATCATGTTACTTCCATCCAGCACCCACTGCACTACCCGTCAGCCAGTTTCTTTCCCAGTCACGACGTTTCACTATTCCCACAAGTGACACAACATGTTTTCTTCCATCCACACCCACTGCACTACCGTCAGCCAGTTTCTTTCCCCATGTCACGACGTTATCACTATTCCCACAATGTGCACAATCTGTTTTCTTCCATCCAGCACCCACTGCACTACCCGTCCCGCCAGTTTTCTTTCCCCCATGTCACGACTTATCACTATTCCCCAAATGGACACAATCTTGTTTCTTCCATCCACACCCACTGCACTACCCGTCAGCCAGTTTCTTTCCCCATGTCCACGTTTTTCACTATTCCCACAATGTGACACAATCATGTTTCTTCCCTCCAGCACCCACTGCACTAACCCGTCAGCCAGTTTCTTTCCCCATGTCACGACCCTTATTCACTATTCCCACAATGTGCACAATCATGTTACTTCCATCCCGCACCCCAAATGCACTACCCGTCAGCCATTTTTTTTCCCCATGTCACGACGTTATCACTATTCCCACAATGTGACACAATCATGTTACTTCCATCCAGCACCCACTGCACTACCCGTTCAGCCAGTTTCTTTCCCCATGTCACGACGTTATCACTATTCCACAATGTGACACAATCATGTTACTTCCATCCAGCACCCACTGCACTACCCGTCAGCCAGTTTCTTTCCCCATGTCAGCTCCTGTCTTCCCTCCTTCCCTCCCCCCCCCCCCCCCCCCCCCCCCACACCTCGTCGTCCCATCAGTCCCTCACCAACACTCCCATCCCTCCCCTTAAAAAATTCTTTATACACTTCTCCCTTCACAGAGGCTTCAGTGAAAAAAAGCAGCAGCAGCAAGGAGAACACTAGACAGAGCAAAGACCTCAGGAGACTCTAGCTTGAATTCCATCCTGCCACCCTTCAGACCATTTCTTGCTTGCATTCCATCCTGCCACCCCTCAGACCATTTCCAGCTTGCGTTCCATCTGTCACCCCCTCAGACCATTTCTAGCTTGCATTCCATCCTGTCACCCCTCGGGCCATTTCATTCCATCCTGTCACCCCTCAGACCATTTCTAGCTTGCATTCCATCCTGTCACCCCTCGGGCCATTTCATTCCATCCTGTCACCCCTCGGGCCATTTCATTCCATCCTGTCACCCCTCAGACCATTTCTAGCTTGCATTCCATCCTGTCACCCCTCGGGCCATTTCATTCCATCCTGTCACCCTCAGACCATTTCTAGCTTGCGTTCCATCCTGTCATCCCTCAGACCATTTCTAGCTTGCGTTCCATCCTGTCACCCCTCGGGCCATTTCATTCCATCCTGTCACCCCTCAGACCATTTCTAGCTTGCGTTCCATCCTGTCATCCCTCAGACCATTTCCAGCTTGCGTTCCATCCTGTCACCCCCTCG
>CM031605.1:2201442-2248942 GCA_018398815.1 Conus ventricosus
GAGTTAAGGAGGGTCTTGATTTAATTACATCACTGCAGTTGTTGTTTTTTAATCTTCAGCGCAATTTATCGCACATTCCAAATTGTCACAGCCAAATAGTGTACAACTCTCTCACACAGGCCGATATAAAATGTGCTATTTCTTATCTTTTGCTTTCCTGTGTGCATGTGATATGTTTGAAACCTGATTTCAGGCAGTGTCTGGGTTCAGGCAGACAGTGAACAATATTACCTCCTCTACTGCTCTGTATGTCCCATCCTGTTTGTGCAAAATTCTAACCAACAAATAAATCTTAATAAATCATAAAAACCAGTGTACTTACATTGCATCACACACACACGCACATGCATGCATGCACACACTTACACACACGCACACACACACACACACACTGACCAGGTTTCCCGTAGTGTAGCAAAGTGATGACAGCACTCTGAAGCAGGTGCAGCCAATCAGCTGCCACCGATTCCTCCTTCATCATGTCATTATTGCAGAGAAGCTTCAGCGACTGCAGGCAGGCAGCAATCACAGTGGGAGAGGTGGTCTCTGCTGATCTTGCGGCCAACTCCCTCACAACACTTGTTGTCAGGTGCAGGATTGTGGGTAAAATTGTCACGGCACCTGTGGACCATATGTTTATCACAAATACAGACTATAAATGATTTTGGTATGCAACAATATTAGTGTTTTGACTTATGAGGTGTCCAAACATATATGTGAAGCCACGAAGACAACAACAGAAGATTATAGGTAACACAAATGTTTATATTTTGTAAGTATGGGAAACCTGCACTAAAATCAATATTTTGACTTTGTCCATTGAAACATTCTGGAAAATGGTTTTTGGTTGTTCTTTTATTTGCTCTACTCACTGTAGAATTTTCTATGAGAAGAGAAATGAATGAATCTGCCCCTGGCCCTGCTGTCACAGACATGTCAATCTTTTGCCCATGTTTGGCTTGACAGGTTTAACTTTACTTACATTTTCATAACAAGTGTTTATTTCCTAAATCATGATTTCCCAAAACAGAAAGAAATTAGCATCATATGCAAAGCCTTAGCTCTTTTTATTTTTCATCATAAGAAATTTTCTTGAAAAGAAAATACGAAGTGCTGTAAAAAAAAATTAAAAAAAAAAAAATCCTAGCAAATTATGCATGTGCACATTCAAATATTGTGAGCCAGGAAGGCATCCACACACACACACACGCACACACACACACACACACAGACACACACACACACACACACACACACACACTGAGGACTAACCCATAGGGGAGCAGAGGTGCATGAGGTCAGGCATGAGCAGCACGACAGAGGAGAGCAGGGCAAAGGTGGTCTCTGGCAAGCGCGACAGGTTGGTGGGCACCTGGAAGCCTGTTTTGGCTGCCGCAGGGTTCAGAGCAGGTAGATGCCTCACCAAGGCACACAGACACACCTGGCACAGCAAAGCACACGTCTGGAATCTCTCTCCCCACATACTCACACACACACACCTGATATAACACAGCACACGTCTGGAATCTCTCTCCTCACTGCTGACTGACACACCTGATATAACACAGCACACGTCTGGAATCTCTCTCCCCACATACTCACACACACACCTGATATAACACAGCACACGTCTGGAATCTCTCTCCTCACTGCTGACTGACACACCTGGTACAACACAGCACACGTCTGGAATCTCTCTCCCCACATACTCACACACACACCTGATATAACACAGCACACGTCTGGAATCTCTCTCCCCACATACTCACACACACACACACCTGATATAACACAGCACACGTCTGGAATCTCTCTCCCCACATACTCACACACACACACCTAATATAACACAGCACATGTCTGGAATCTCTCTCCCCACATACTCACACACACACACACACCTGATATAACACAGCACACGTCTGGAATCTCTCTCCCCACATACTCACACACACACACCTGATATAACACAGCACACGTCTGGAATCTCTCTCCCCACATACTCACACACACACACCTGATATAACACAGCACACGTCTGGAATCTCTCTCCCCACATACTCACAACCACACACCTGATATAACACAGCACACGTCTGGAATCTCTCTCCCCACATACTCACACACACACCTGATATAACACAGCACATGTGGAATCTCTCTCCTCACTACTCACAGAAACACCTGATATAACACAGCACATGTGGAATCTTCTCCTCACTACTCACAGAAACACCTGATATAACACAGCACATGTGGAATCTCTCTCCTCACTACTCACAGACACCTGATATAACACAGCACATGTGGAATCTCTCCTCACTACTCACAGACACCTGATATAACACAGCACATGTGGAATCTCTCTCCTCACTACTCACAGAAACACCTGATATAACACAGCACATGTGGAATCTCTCTCCTCACTACTCACAGACACACCTGATATAACACAGCACATGTGGAATCTCTCTCCTCACTACTCACAGACACACCTGATATAACACAGCACATGTGGAATCTCTCTCCTCACTACTCACAGACACCTGATATAACACAGCACATGTGGAATCTCTCTCCTCACTACTCACAGACACCTGATATAACACAGCACATGTGGAATCTCTCTCCTCACTACTCACAGACACCTGATATAACACAGCACATGTGGAATCTCTCTCCTCACTACTCACAGACACCTGATATAACACAGCACACGTGGAATCTCTCTCCTCACTACTCACAGACACCTGATGTAACACAGCACATGTGGAATCTCTCTCCTCACTACTCACAGACACCTGATATAACACAGCACATGTGGAATCTCTCTCCTCACTACTCACAGACACCTGATATAACACAGCACATGTGGAATCTCTCTCCTCACTACTCACAGAAACACCTGATATAACACAGCACATGTGGAATCTCTCTCCTCACTACTCACAGACACACCTGATATAACACAGCACACGTGGAATCTCTCTCCTCACTACTCACAGACACCTGATATAACACAGCACATGTGGAATCTCTCTCCTCACTACTCACAGACACCTGATATAACACAGCACATGTGGAATCTCTCTCCTCACTACTCACAGACACCTGATATAACAGCACACGTGGAATCTCTCTCCTCACTAATCACAGACACCTGATAAAACACAGCACATGTGGAATCTCTCTCCTCACTACTCACAGACACACCTGATATAACACAGCACATGTGGAATCTCTCTCCTCACTAATCACAGACACCTGATAAAACACAGCACATGTGGAATCTCTCTCCTCACTACTCACAGACACCTGATGTAACACAGCACATGTGGAATCTCTCTCCTTACTACTCACAGGCACCTGATGTAACACAGCACATGTGGAATCTCTCTCCTCACTACTCACAGACACCTGATATAACAGCACACTTGGAATCTCTCTCCTCACTACTCACAGAAACACCTGATATAACACAGCACACGTGGAATCTCTCTCCTCACTACTCACAGACACCTGATACAACACAGTACATGTGGAATCTCTCTCCTCACTACTCACAGAAACACCTGATATAACACAGCACACGTGGAATCTCTCTCCTCACTACTCACAGACACCTGATATAACACAGCACATGTGGAATCTCTCTCCTTACTACTCACAGGCACCTGATGTAACACAGCACATGTGGAATCTCTCTCCTCACTACTCACAGACACCTGATATAA
The DNA here is from genome assembly GCA_018398815.1 of Conus ventricosus. Lineage (NCBI taxonomy): Eukaryota > Metazoa > Mollusca > Gastropoda > Neogastropoda > Conidae > Conus > Conus ventricosus. The sequence goes on from CM031605.1 coordinate 2,205,177, forward strand.
CAGCACACTTGGAATCTCTCTCCTCACTACTCACAGAAACACCTGATATAACACAGCACACGTGGAATCTCTCTCCTCACTACTCACAGACACCTGATACAACACAGCACATGTGGAATCTCTCTCCTCCTACTCACAGAAACATCTGATATAACACAGCACACGTGGAATCTCTCTCCTCACTACTCACAGACACCTGATATAACACAACACATGTGGAATCTCTCTCCTCACTACTCAAGAGATATGCTAGATACAACACAACATTTTTCTCGAATCTCTCTCCTCAATACACATAAGCACACCACAGCACATGTCTGTAATCTCTCTCTTCACTCACACAACATGACTGATACAACATATTTGGAATCTCTCTCCTCACACATGACTGATACAACATATTTGGAATCTCTCCTCTCACTCACACAACATGACTGATACAACATATTTGGAATCTCTCCTCTCACTCACACAACATGACTGATACAACATATTTGGAATCTCTCTCCTCACTCAACATGACTGATACAACATATTTGGAATCTCTCTCCTCACACAACATGACTGATACAACATATTTGGAATCTCTCCTCTCACTCACACAACATGACTGATACAACATATTTGGAATCTCTCCTCTCACTCACACAACATGACTGATACAACATATTTGGAATCTCTCTCCTCACTCACACAGACACACCTGATACAACACAGCACATGCCTGAAATCTCCCTTCACACTACAGAAAGCTCAACAGACACATCATGTCTGGAATCTCTCTCCTCACTGTACACAGCACAACAGATACATCATGTCTGGAATCTCTCTCCTCACTGTACACAGCACAACAGATACATCATGTCTGGAATCTCTCTCCTCACTACAGAAAGCACAACAGACACATCATGTCTGGAATCTCTCTCCTCACTGTACACAGCACAACAGACACATCATGTCTGGAATCTCTCTCCTCACTGTACACAGCACAACAGACACATCACGTGTGGAATCTCTCTCCTCACTGTACACAGCACAACAGACACATCATGTCTGGAATCTCTCTCCTCACTACAGAAAGCACAACAGACACATCATGTCTGGAATCTCTCTCCTCACTGTACACAGCACAACAGATACATCATGTCTGGAATCTCTCTCCTCACTACAGAAAGCACAACTGACACATCATGTCTGGAATCTCTCTCCTCACTGTACACAGCACAACAGACACATCATGTCTGGAATCTCTCTCCTCACTACAGAAAGCACAACTGACACATCATGTCTGGAATCTCTCTCCTCACTGTACACAGCACAACAGACACATCATGTCTGGAATCTCTCTCCTCACTGTACACAGCACAACTGACACAAGACAGCTCACACCTGGAATCTCCTCACCACACACAGACACACCTGATAAAACACAGCACACATCTGGAATCTTTCTCACCAAGGGACAAACATGCACTGGACACAACTCAGCACACGCATGGAATCTCTCTTCATACCACAGTACACAGACACTTCTAACACAACTCAGCATATTTGGAAATCTCCTAACCATGGCATACTGACACACCAGACAAAACACAGCACAAGTCTACAATCTCTCTCAGTGCAAAAGCACAAAGTCTGCCTGACACAGCTCAGCACACCAGGAATCTCATCAGCATCTCATCAAGGTATACATGCATACCCGACACAAGTCAGCGCATGTGTGGAATCTCTCTCCCTACCAAAGAACCCAGACCCACTTGACACACCTCAGCTAATCTGGAATCTCTTCATCATGATACACAGACTGACCCGACACAATTCAGCACACCTGGAATCTCCTCATAAACAGACACCTGACGCAGTTCAGCATCTCCTCATCAAGGTATACAGATATACCTGACCTAACGCAGCATGCCTGAACTCTGTCTCCACCTCAAGATACACAGACAAACCTGACGAACCACACCACACACCTGGAATCTCTCTCCCCACCACACATGTACATCACACGCAAAAGAGCATAACATGTAAACATTTCTCTCATCACCAAGGTATACAGGCACACCTGACACATCAGTGCATCTAGAATCTCGCTCTCCTCATTCCAACACCTACACACCACAGCTGAAAACTACAGTGGAACACATTACCAAGTGATATTTTTCGAGTCCAAAAAAAGTGTGTCCTTCACTTCAATAAATTCAAAGTGTTGTACACACTGACTTAGCAATATCATCAAATGAAATTCTGAAGACTAGAAGGGCACAATGGAATGCACAGACTTCTGTCAAGACTGAACCAATCTTGGATTCCCCCTGAGAGTAAATTCATGACTGAAAACAACATTACGTTTCCACCAGGCAAGTAACAAAGGGATGGACAAGAGTTGCTTCCCATGTTTGTTTGGTTTTTTTCAAACAGGACATGCTAAATTACGTATTTAAATCAACAGAAAGCTTTATTATTCCATAAAATCATAAAATTTTGTAGATAATGATTAATATGTAACAGAAACTTCAATGTGTACATGTCTAGTCCAAAATGCGCAATGTTAATGTGAACATTTCTCAGATCTGCCTTTTGCTGCAGATCCACACCAAAATTGAACAGGTTTATCCTGGAGCCACATTCCACCTTCCCACCAAACTCTGTTAGGATCAGTTCATCAGTTTGTGTGCAACAAGACTTGTACCAGTCTTGCTGAACCATCCTGGATCCACTGTCTGATCTGGATTGCCCCACAATGCAGTGGGCGCATCCTTCGGCCACAAACCATCCTTTGGTGCAGTATAGTTCTAATGGGTTCAGTAGTTTTTTGCTTAGTCTTGCTGACAGACAAACAAATCAACAGACATGGGTGACAACGTAACCTCCCTGGCAGAGGTGGTAACACTCAGTATCTACATCACTCACTTAATTTATCATCGAGATGTTGAGGCAATTACACTGAGCGCTAACAAAATGGTTTATGATCATAGTATAGTTCTAGGCTCAAAGTAGGCAGCCTGCATACCTCCAGTGTGGCAAAGACAACAGATTGTTCGATGACAAAGTCACCGGTCGTGCCCCCCTCCCCGGCAGCAGCAGTGTCAGCAGCTGAGCTGTCAGTGGTGTCCATGGAATCCGTGCTGCTCTCTGTGGCTGTCGACGGGGAGATGTCTTTTTCTGCAAACAAGCGTACTATGTGCTAGTTACTACCCTTCGTTCTGATGCTTCATCATCTTAGAGGTTAACACTCTTGACTGTTTTCATACCCAAGAAAAAGGCATAAAGCATCACAGATGATTATCAAAATCTGATATATGATTACGTTTCAACAATGTTAACAAAAAAGAATCAAAGGAAAAAAATTAAAAAGTAAAGACTCAGTGTTAAAAAGACAAGAAAATACGAAAAACAAATAACAAAGCGTTCCATCAGCAGGACTGAGAGCTACAGGATGTCAGTCAGTTCTTAATGCTCTTCTTTGTCATTAAACATCCTTTGCTAGACAAGCAATGGGTCAATGATTTTTACTAACAAACAATGAATCAATGATTTTTACTAAACTTTCATAACCTATTGGGAAAAATCCCTGATTCACACAAAAAAATAATCCATCAATTTCTTTTTTAAGTACAAGAATTTTGTTTCCGTTAAATAAAACACTAGCTCCACCAACAACATTGTAAAGTATTCATTGTGTGAAACAAATGACTTACTTTCCTTTCCTCTCGTTTCATCCTGTTGGGAGGAGGGAAGCATCCTAATTCAAAGGCATTTGTTTGGACAGTTTAGTGTGCAGAAACCTCACTTCAGTTTCTTCATGTGCCACATACTTAGTCCCTACTATACTTTGCACGTCAGCTGATTGTTTCCAACATGGCTCTCATCTCCAACCTGACGGAATGCAAGCAATCTAATAATGCTCTCAGAACTTCTGCCCAATGATCGTTACCTTATTCCTAGACTGGTTCCAGTTGTCTCCGTTGTTATACTGGCTATATGGTGACATGAACATCATGTACAGACTTTGCAGGCATATTATCAAACAAAATCAAGGACGCATGTCATGTATTTGAAGAAATCAAGAGCCCAATAAAGCAAAAATACTGAAGATTCAGAAACAGCATTGAATCATACTTTTTTTTAATTTCATAAAAATAGAAAGCCCCTTGGAGTTTTCCTGAGTACAGGAGGATAGTGTGTGTGTGTGTGTGTGTGTGTGTGTGTGTGTGTGTGTGTGTGTGTGTGTGTGTGTGTGTGTGTGTGAGTGTCTATGTGTGTGAGTGTGTGTGTGTGTGTGTGTGTGTGTGTGTGTGTGTGTGTGTGTGTGTGTGTTGTGTGTGAGTGTCTATGTGTGTGATGTGTGTGTGTGTGTGTGTGTGTGTGTGTGTGTGTGTGTGTGTGTGTGTGTGTGTGTGTGTGTGTGTGTGCACCTTTGGCTGTGGCCCTGTCAGAGTCTCGGATCTCCTTGGCTGCTCGCAGGACCTGCTTCACCACACTGAGGGCGTGCTGGTGGGCCTCCACATTCTCCTTGGTCAGGATCACCCTGTGACACATCATCCACACCACCATCTTCATTACCACACATCGTCGTCACAACCGTCATACAATGAGGAAGATTATTGAGTACACAGTCTCAAAGCAATGTAAGCACTTCATATCTAAAAACTAATCTTTTTAATACATTAATCAAACACAAAGGCTATTACACATAAGAACAGAGAGAGAGAAGAGAGAGAGAGAGAGAGAGAGAGAGAGAGAGAGAGGAGAGAGAGAGAGAGAATGAAATAACCATATTCATTTATTTCAATCAATTCCGACACCAAGGATAGTATGAAGAATGTTATTGATTTGTTCATTTATTTATTTCTGTGCGTTTCCTATTACAATCATTTATTCATTAATATTTCCTATGCTGGTCATTCCTTACCGATGATCTCATCCCATTTACCCTTTCCTGTTTACATTTTTCACCCTAAGTCACATCCTCCCTTCTAACTCCTGGACCTCCCCCTCAATTTCTCTAGCTCCCTCCTCATCCTCAAAACTCAAACATCAAAACGTTTCACTTTTTTCCTTCATAAAAAGATCAGTCTCCAGCATCTTTTCATCTATTCACAGCAACTGAGGAAAGAAGCACCTGAAACAAAGGGCTGCCCCTCCCTTCACCCCCCCCCCCCCCCCCCCTCCACACACACACACACACCAAGAGTTGCACACCTGTGCATGACGTTGAGCAGTTCGCGGCACAGCACGGGGTCCTGGCCCAGCTGTCGGCGGGGCCAGGAGTTGTCCAGGAGGGTGTAGAGGGCCTTCAGACACTGCACCACCGTGCACTCCTCCAGCAGGGCGGTGGTGGAGCACAGAGCCTCCATGGAGATGCCTGCACACACACACACACACACACACACACACACACACACACACAGCATGGTTACAGTCTGCAGCCTGGGGGCTCCCAGGGACAGAATGGTAGCTAGGGGATCTTGGTGATGCCAGGTGTGGACAGGTGAATCAAGCTGATGCAGGGATCAGGTGACAAAAAAAAAAGAATACCCCTGGTGCCGTTTGATGTGGTATGAGCGCAGTATGATATGATGTGAGTGGCGCTCTGTGTGGGTATGTGGAGTAGGTGTATTGTGATGGGTGTTGATGTGATGTATGTGCATGTGTGCATGCATGCGTGAGTGTGCATGCGTGCGCAAGTGTGTTTGTGTGTGCACATGTGTGCTGCATGCATGTACTACATGAATACGCACATGCATATGCCTATGCATGTGTGTCTGTCCGTGTGCATATGAAGAAGCATGTTCTTCATTGTTTTGATCTGAGCATTTATGTGAGGCTTTATGAACCTTTTTATATAAAGGTTCCATCAACTCTCTTTTCAGTGAATATCCACCTGCTCAATGTAACAAGTTCATGTTGACAAAAAGCTCAGAAAGAAACAAACACACTCATATCTAAACAAAGAACTAAAAAAAAATAACAAACACATACACATCCTGCAGTGCAGAAATCTTACCACAATACAACACAAACAGACTACATGTAACAATCCACTCACCCAAAATCAAGTAAAACCGGTCTTTGTTGACCTCCTCAGGTTTCATGTTGGCCAAGGCATTGGCAGGCTGCAAGGTCAAGGAACCCAGCGCTGGCTTACTGCCCTCCGGAGAAACCTCTGCACCCTCGCTGAGCTGGGCAAAGCCCTTCTCGTTCAGCCAGATGGCCAAGGCGTAGAGGATAGGGGGCCAGGACCGCTTGTAGTGCCCTCGGCCGTGTCCATGGTGTCGGGGTGGTAGAAGGCGCCGCCCTCCTGGGAAGCTGACTGGAGAACTCTGCAGGACAGAGTAGGACTAACAGTGTTCAGGACTCCTCTGTCCATCAGCCCCTCTGAAATCATCCTGCACTACATGAAGACCTCATAATGGACAACGCCAATGCAAGAGCATGAAGCTGTGGATCCTAACAAAGTTAAATATGTAGTCCATAGGTACAACCAGTCTGAACCATGAAGTTACTAGATAGCCTGCTGAAGTCATTGTAGTCCACATGCACTATCAGCTTTGAACCATGAAGTTACTAGATAGCCTGCTGAAGTCATTGTAGTCCACATGCACTATCAGCTTTGAACAGTGAATTTGCATGACATCCTGCTGAAGTCATTTTACTTCTGAGACAACATGACCCAAATGGCGCCCACGAAAATCGAAGCCACATCTGTGGTTGCTGTTCAGCTTGACCCAGCAGTGGAAAGGATGTACTGATAGATTATCAAGAAATATTGGATGGCATTGGTTTTTTGCCTCTTGCTTTTTATCAAACAGCCGCCAATGAAACGAACAGGTATGTACAACAAAAGCAAACCGCCAAAGGCACACATAACCCCTTGTGGTCAAACCTGAGACTATGAAGAAATGAGGGCATATCTATCTGTGTTGATCATGACGGAGACAGAGTGTCTGCCAAGGTAATGGTGCTACTAGTCAACTGACTTCAGCTTCAATGGCCCTTGGATCAAAAGAACTGTTTCCAAGACTAACACGACTCACATATGGCTCAACAGTAATGCAGCCTGCTTTTCAGTTTGATTTTGTTCATGCACACCTGTAATTTGTAATAACAGTGGCTCTATGACATTTAGCATAACACTTTACACATGCTGACAGCCCTAAAAAGGTCCTCTGTGGTTGGCTGGTCTATAAAAGCAAAGCAAAAACAAAATTGATGTCCCGTCTTCTTCCCCTCTCTGTCCTCTTAAGTCAACCCTCCCTGTCGGAACTGACCAGGGGGCAGGGAGAGAAGGGCGTGGTCCTTGAGGGCGTGGAACCAGTGGCTGCTCAGGTTGGCCAGCTCTGGCTGCACCAGGCTCAGCAAGCTCTCCCCGCTGTGCTCGTACCAGTCCTGCCCCTCCTCCTCCTCCTCCTTCCCTCCAGCACACAACTGGGCAGCTTGGGCCTCTTTCTCCCGGTTGATGGCCACGATGTATACCTGCAAAACAAAACAAAAGGGATGGGGGGGGGGGGGGGTACAGATGGTGGTGAGGGGAATCAAAACAGATTTAAAAGAGAACATAGGGTATGAGATACTTGTGATTAACATTCAGAAGCTTCGTGCAGTTCCAAAAACAAAATTTACTTCGTGTTCTGAATTTCATGTCAATTATTCTTCTCTCTTTCTTACTGCATAACACACACACACACACACACAAACAAATGCACATACTGTCTCCCATGCCTTCTAAACACACACACACACACACACACACACACACACACACACACACACATACACACAAACACACACACACACACACATTAATTCAAGCACCCACAAAGGCACATGAATTAACTATATCCACAAACCTCAGCCCAGGCCCGGATGACGGCCAGTTTCTCCATGGTAGAGGCACTCTCATTGTACAGCTGGGTGCGGGCCTTTCCACTGTTCAGCTTGGCCAGCGAAGACACCAACAGCTGGTGCACACGACGTAGGTCGTTGAGGTCACGTGCCACACCACTACCAATCCACTTGCTACATACCTGCAGAATCGGCCGGTGCAGAACATGCTTATGTGATAAAGGTGTATGCATTTCACTGATATTATGAAAAAATTTAGATATGTATACACAGTACTGAGATACAGCTTACAATGAAATGATGTAAAATTGTATATGTAAATGAGACATAACTTAAAAGATGTGAAAATAATAGAAAATATGTGTATGTAGCTGAGACTTTGAAGTTATGCAAAGATGAAATGCAAGAAAAATATCAAACCCTTTGATAAAGAACATAACAAAAATCCAGCTCTGATTACAATGATAATGTCAGACAGCAGAAGAAAAAGACACGAGAATACACTAAGACCAATGATACACGTCACGGAGTACTGACCTGCCTGCTACCACTATACTCCCAAACCAACCCACTGTTTTCATACAAAAGTAAAGTTTGTGTGTGACATGGCATTTAATCTGTGTCAGTCTATTTACTGTTCACACATGATTTCATGCACTATCTTCTTCTTGTTCGAGATGGCAGTTGGTGTGCCATGTAAATACTAGCAGAGTAAACACTGTCATTGTGAGTGACATTAACCAATCCCACGCCGACAACCAACATACATCGCAGGCAGCGGCCGTGACATCAGAGGACGTGTCAGGAGCGAAGGCCGGCCGCAGTGCTGCTCCCACCTGCACACCATTCATCCAAACCATAATTACTGTGTTGTCAACACTGCAACTGGAGAAAATGCACTGAGTTCACTACAACACTGAAATAAATAATCAGTGCAAATAAACAAGAGGTGAATTTATTGATATGAGACAGGCTTATTAGATGTCATTTGAGAATAGGAACTTCCCATACGTCGCCCTTGTCTTTTATCTGAGCAGTGCCATTAAAGAACACTTTTCCTTCTTTTTTTCATCATTTCATGTCTCTGGAATCCATCAGGGTTCTTCTAGATTTTTACTTTGTTCAAAGCAAAATGGCGATTCGTTTAGTTTGCATATTTTGCACATTAAAGTTATCACCTGTGTGGAAGAGTGTTAAAGTATTGAGAACTCTCCTTCCCCTATCTCTTCACACACACACACACACACACACACACACACACACACACACACACACACACACACACCTTCTCCTCTTGAAAGTTCCAGTTTGAAACATAAACTCAAACAAAATTTCATTAAAAAATAAAAATTACTTATGTTTTTTATTTCATTTGAAACACTATCACTCACTAGACAAAGCACCATTTGAACCATGGAACATGGGCAATTAACAAATTAAGTGGAGTAAGATGTCTTGGACCTAGTTTCTCCCAAATGCCATGTTTCTCTAAACTACCATGTTCAAGAAGTCATTCACAAACAATCTTCACAGCAATATCAGTTAACCTCTCCCCCTCTCCTCTCTCTCTCTTATTCTCTCTCATCCATCTGTTCCTCCTTCCCTCCCTCTCCCCCTTTCCCCTACTCTCTCTCCCTCCCACCAGAAGACCCACATTGCATGTACCAACTGACCTGCGCCTGGTACTGTTCCAAGATGACACAGCCTGGGAACTCAGGTTCTGGTACTTTAGCAAACCGGCTGATGATCTCCTGCAATCAGATCAAGCATGTCTGCAACATGATTCACTTTCAGGGCGATACTCTCCCTGCACATTGTGAGCCATCAGTTTTGATGACACACATCAGACTCTTTCAACATCACTGGCAGTGTGAAGCAGGGCTGTGTCCTGCTCCATACATTCTTCACGTACTACTGCTCTTCTTCATCTAACTAGATATTGGGCTCCTTAAAAGGCAACATCAAATTCTACATGGGAGTTAGAGGCAAGCATAACTTCTAGTCAGCCCATGTTCGTCTAAGAGATGCCTTTGCTGCTGATACTATGAAAATCTCTGAAGACTATCAATCCAGACGTCAAAGCCTGCAGCAGTTTTGGCCTGACCTGTACATGGAACATGGGGGTCATGAATCAAAATATTCACATGTCTGCCTGCTTTCTTTCTCAATGGTGCCAAACTCTAGGCCATAACCCATTTTAACCACTGGTGCTCCGTAATTTGTAGCGATCTCCAACTTGATACAGAGCTCTTTCTCTGCTCTGGGAGAGATGCTACTTCTTCCCTTCAACTGAGCAACTTCTGTCCATCATTTTGGGTGTGTCGGATTTTTTTTCTTTCCATCGATGTGCATGCGGTGATACAATTGGAAAGCATCTGCCTAGAACAGGTGGCCTTGGTCTCAGAATCATGCAATGCAGATCTCGGTAGACCCTTAGCCCAGTCCTCTCCATAAGAATTCCGTGAGACTGCGGTCAATTTTCAGCCGTCAACAACTGACACTGGGTTGACCAGTCCTGAGGATAAAAAGGGACACATCCCTAGGGATCTTCTCAATGACCAGCTCAAGTATGAGTACCACACCTAGCTGGAAGCCTACGTCTTCATTACAACAGTGTCTGCAAAAGAGTCTATATGGACAGGAATACGTGAAAGAAGACCATGCTCTTGAAACAAAATCTTTAGATGAACTGACAAGGGTGGCAAATTTCTCTCCTGACTCAGAAGACATTCTACTGTTACATTACAACCACCAAGTTTCTGCTGAGAAGCATGTAAAAAAAATATTTAAAAAAGAAAAAGAAAAAAGAAAAAAGAAAAACACCAGAAATCTCTCCCACTGATTCTGTTTTGAGAGATATCTGTTGAATGTCTTTAATATTTCCTCTTTTACAGTGTATAACATGTTTGGAAAAGTTTTTAAAATCATATTATTTGGAAAGTTGTGCCATGCCTTGAAAATAAGTTTGCAAAGAACATTTGGTAATCTGTGCTGTATTTTGGAAAAAGTTAAGAACATTATTTGGCAATCTGTGCCATGTTTGGGGCAAAAGTTAACAAGTAATATCTGGGAATCTCTACCATGAACACTATCAATTACAGTACCCTCCCTACACAGCAGGTACTATGTATGTATGCTTTTACCCAGTTCACTTTAACACCATAAAAACCAAACTATGTGGACAACAGCAAAGCCCGTACCTCCAGAGCAGACATGCCGGCCAGACGCAGTTGGTTGCTGTCAGACGTTGCCGCTATGAAGGTATGCTTTTACCCAGTTCACTTTAACACCATAAAAACCAAACTATGTGGACAACAGCAAAGCCCGTACCTCCAGAGCAGACATGCCGGCCAGACGCAGTTGGTTGCTGTCAGACGTTGCCGCTATGAAGGACATGCGTATCAAGTCACTCAAGTGGGACACCAGGAAACTCCCTGAAACAGGCCAGGTCACAGGTCAATAAAGGAAGGACAGAACACCAGTGAAGTGAACAGGAGGCTGGCAGAACAAATCATATTACGAATTAAAGGCAATAAGGGATGATGAATAGAGAAAGGAAAGAAAGAAAGCAGATCTGTCCATCTGGAGTTGGCCTTTGGAGTGTTTACCATGAAAGACCAGAGTATTTTCAGGAAAACTGATGTATTTCAGAAACTTCTTCTCTCAAAAGTTTCTTCTAAAAGTTTTGGGTATTTCTGACAGAAGATATGCATTTCCACATGTTCCCAAATGAACTGTAAGGTGTAGAGCGATGTAAAGAGTTTCAGTGGCAACTACTGTTCTTGTGGTTCGTATCTGGTCATGCGAACTGTAAGGTGTAGAGCGATGTAAAGAGTTTCAGTGGCAACTACTGTTCTTGTGGTTCGTATCTGGTCATGCTGATGGGAGGCAGTTCTCTCCAGTCAAAACTTCAAAGAGAATCTGGCTTCCACACTGAACGTGAATACCATGCACACACCTTCTACTAAGTTTATGTTTTGCTAGTGTGGCATACCAATTCTCTTTGCAAAGTGATGTAGAAAATATGTTAAAGTGTACAAGTGCACAGATGAGACAAATATGGGGAGTTTGTATTATACTCCCTGTTTGGCTAGTATACTTACCATGTCAGACCATAGCATTCCACGGCAGTTAGTTAGCTCTGCCAGGCCGAGATTTTTTGTGGCTAATGCAGTAATAAGACCATCACGTGACGCCCACACTACTTCCGCCAGGGAAGAAGCTGGTGTAAACTTCCTGTTCCTCATTCAACGAGGCCTATGCGTAAGGTAACCCTGAGAACCATAGCGCTAGCGGGGAAGGTAGGGTGGGCATTAGAGTCTGACATGGTAAGTATACTAGCCAAACAGGGAGTATAATACAAACTCCCCATTTTGGCGTCATATACTTTACCATGTCAGACCATAGCAGAATTCAAAGGAATCGGAGGAGGGCTTAGTGCCCTAATGGTTCTTGGGGTTAGCAGAGGAATAGATATGGCTGCGTTAGCCGCAAAAGAAGTCCCTAGAACCATCAGCCCTGGTCATGTGGACATCCCTGAAATAAAGGCTTATGAAGGGATTTTCCAGATGCCAGTAGGCTGCCTCCAGGATGTGGTGCAAGAGGACAGAGTGCTGTATCGCTGTGGAAGTGGCCAGCGCCCTGCCCTCATGGGCCCGGGGAGATAAGACAGGGAGATCCTTATACGCCTGGGTGTAGGCCGATCTGCCCATCTTGGAAGCATCTAGAGAGGACTGGGAGGAGCGCCTGGGGCGTGGGGTTCCCAGTAGCCCCGAATGGAGCCAGCCGAGAGCCTAACGAAGAAGATAGGAGAGATAGGAACTACCTATCTGAAAATTGGAAGGCCGGATGGAGGAACAGAGATGAGCCCAGGAGGCCATCTCTCCCTTGGAAAAGGGCTCACCCTGTGGGGATTGGGAATGGAGGGAAGGCGTATGTTATGAGGCCAGACCAGGGAGGGTGAGCGACTCTGGGCCTGAACACTGTTCTCCACTGGGCTGAGGGTTAGCCTGCTGAGGGTCCCTTCACTCTGTGAGGAGGAGGAACCCCGCTATGTGTGTAGCACAGAGGGTGAATCCCCGCACGGCAACAGTGGAAAGGGGCCTCTATTCCGGGGAGAGGCTGAGGGAGCGAGCCCCCTTCCCCCAACCCCCTTTTTTGTTGTTGTTGATGTTGTTGACACAACAAGGCACCGAAGTGTTGTCCGTGGGCAGGAGAACAAGTCGGTGCGAGACTTGGAGTTGGAAGCAGGGGAAAGGAGGGAGAGGCTGAGGGAGCGAGCCCCCTTCCCCCAACCCCCTTTTTTGTTGTTGTTGATGTTGTTGACACAACAAGACACCGAAGTGTTGTCCGTGGGCAGGAGAACAAGTCGGTGCGAGACTTGGAGTTGGAAGCAGGGGAAAGGAGGGAGAGGCTGAGGGAGCGAGCCCCCTTCCCCCACCCCTTTTTTGTTGACATAACAAGGCACCGAAGTGTTGTCCGCGGGCAGCACAACAGAACAAGTAAAGAAGGCAAGCACACAAGCAATCTCTACAAAAAAAACAGAAGTATAGGCGAGACAGAGCAAAAAACCTGTCCTTGTTAGGCAGGAGGCCGAGGTTGAAATGAGGAACAGGAAGTTTACACCGGCTTCTTCCCTGGCGGAAGTAGGGTGGGCGTCACGTGAGGGTCTTATTACTGCATTAGCCACAAAAAATCTCGGCCTGGCAGAGCTAACTAACTGCCGTGGAATACTATGGTCTGACATGGTAAAGTATATGACGCCAAATCAAGATTTAAGACAAAAAAGAGAGAAAGAATGAAAGAAAACAAATTACTCAGGACAGTGAGGACTGAGGGGGAGGGGCTTGTGGAGGATGTGGGAGGGAGAATGAAGGGGATCAAGACAGAAGCGAAAAACTGACCCCCCCCCCCCCCCCCCCCAAAAAAAAAAAAAAACCATCAAAAAACCAAAAGTAAGAAACAAAAACAAAAACAAATCCCTCCCCTCCCTGACAAACGGACACAGAAACCCTACTGTTTCCTTTGCCAAAAACAGGACAGGGAAGACGCAGCGCAGAAAGGGAGGTCACCTTTATGTTCAGGGTTCTGCTGGAGCTCCTTGGCTCGGATCAGGTCATACTGCCCATCCCCTTCTTCACAGGACGTCATGATCCTCATGAGGCACTCCACCGCAAACACTTTGGTCGGCCACCTGGCAGCATGCCCAGACACAAACTTAACTCCCCCATACAAAGCATGTGAACATTCAGTACAAACAATGTTACTACACACACACACACACACACAAGGCACACATAGACACACACACACACACACATATGCACACACAGATAAACAAGGAAACACACACATTCACAAATGCACACACACACACACACACACACACACACACACACACACACACACACACACACACACACACACATACACACACACACACACACAAAAGAGCGCATACCGTGGTTGAATGGTGGGGTGTGTGTCGTCAGGCTGTCCAGCATTGAACTGGGCGATGTCGTCTCCCCCTTCCTCATCATCATCATCCCCTTCATCCATGTCAGGCTCAATCACACTGTTATCTGAGCACATAAGATATGGCAAACAATTATGAGACTTCAACAACAAAAACATTTTTTTCACAGAAGAAATAAACGCTGCTTTCATTTGCAGAACATAATTTCCTGTAAAGTTTAAAGTAAGGGTCCAAATGCCCATCTCTCTCCAAAACAAAATCTTTAAAACCAAGGGTCTATCATAAAAACACACATTCAGGCATTCACTTCTTTTTTCTTTTTTACAATTAACAACTCAATTCAATCATATGGCTTGGTATAGAAATGATGACAGTGTGTGTTCTGAATGTGTTGGGGGTTATGATTTATTTACATCTGAATAAAATCACACATGTGACCTGGCCTTCTTTGGTGCCTGTGAAAGCATGTCTGTCCTTTCATGTCATACGGTAACCTCTTTTCGTTAACTTGTTACCGACAAATTCTAAGATAACCTCTAAGAGCGGAGCATCACTCATGCCCACTTTTGAGCACACTCTTAAAAGCAAACTCTTGAATCCACACTCATTCATATCCACTCTTTCCCAATCCACAACTAGTTTCACAAATTACTTCATTTCACAAGTCTTGTGGCCTTTGTTTGACTTGTGTTTGGCTGTTGTTGCTCAAATTCTAAGGAAGTCTTTGTTCAAACTTGAATGAACATGTTCAAAAAAATGAAAAAAGTTCTGATGGTGAAAATGAAAAGGAGCCAAATGATTCTGCTACTAGTCCAAGCACACACACCTACAGAGCCTTACCTATAGAGGAAGCAGACACACCTACAGAGCCTTACCTATAGAGGAAGCAGACACACCTACAGAGCCTTACCTATAGAGGAAGCAGACACACCTACAGAGCCTTACCTATAGAGGAAGCAGACAGGACGTCTTTCAACAGCTGCAGCCAGCGTGTCAGGTTGGGGATGGCCAGGGCCTGCAGCAGACTGATCAGCGTGTCCTGCACATCGGATGTCAGCTTGCCGTCCGTCTCCGTGTCCAGCATGCTGAACAGCGCCCCCTCCAGTCCCGACTCTGTGATGTTGACCGAGCAACGTCCATCCTTCCCCTCCCCTGCCAAGGTCAAGGCCATGGCACTGACCTCCTTGGCCTCACGGGTCACCAACTGACGCAGACAGGCGACGGCTGCCCGACGTAGCAGGAGATGGGAGCTGGTCAGGATGTCCTGTGGTGAGACAGAATGTCTTGAAGAATTGTTGCACACATTTCCACTGACATGGGTCTGTCCCTGGCAGATTTTAGTGTCTCTTCCGTCATCAATTTCTACTTCCCATGTGCCTGAACAACACACCAATGTTCTGATGCAGCTGTTGTACTTTTTCACAAAAACCAGTCTTTTCTTTTTCCAAGTATGAAAGATAAGATAAGATAATGTTGCTTATAGCCCAGCCGACCGCAAAGGGCCACATCAGGGCTGCCAAGTATGAAAACTGTAATACGTTGATGTTTTTGTTCATATTACAGTTTTCCAAGTATGAAAACTGTAATACGAACAAAAACATCAACCATTGGCACCTATTGTCTAATTTGCCAGAATCGACAATGCTGAAGTCAATTTTACAGTAATGACACAGCACACAGGATTTTCCAACAGACTACAGATTAATCACTGGCTCATTGGCACACATTCTTGCTCTCTGGACATTTTTTTACCCCTAATATTTTAGGGTCTTTAAGCTAACTGTTGTTTGTACCCTTTGGCATGTTGTCGAAGAGGCAAACTGAACAAGATGAGATTGCACATACAAGAGGTAGCAAGTCACTGGTCAATCATTTGAATTGGCACACTGAGCAACTCTACAGGAGCGATTAGTGCTCAAGAACTTCATGTTCAGATCTTTTTCATGGATCTTTTTAAAAAGTTCAGTCTGTTCAGTACATTTTCATAAAAAGGTGAGTACAGAATATGCCGAAATCATATGGGTAAAAACAGGTCTGAGCAAGACATATCAGAAAGATTTCTTTCCATTGCAGTACAAGTGATTTTCCATACTTGACTACGTCAATACTGCTTTCCCTGCCAGACAGAACAACGCAGCTCTAAGCAGGCCCATGCTGCACACTACAACACTGTTTCTTACATATTGTGTCCACACAAAAATCTACACTCAACCCCAAAGTTCTGCCCACACCAAAAGTTCCCACACTTTACTCATAATCTTCACAATTTACCCAAAACTACCACACTTAAACCCAAATCTCCACACTTTTTTTTTTTTGCTGTCCCAACCTCTGCGCCACCTCAGAGGCAGTGCACCCACGCCGCTCATTCCGATACCCCGTCCACAGCCACAGCCCGGTCGGCCCAGCCGCAGCCCCGGCACCGGCAATCCACAGGGAGCAGTCAATGTGAAGTCGTCAAGAGGCAACCCACCGGAGGAGACACTGCACTGCTGCCGAGTCAATTCGGTGGTGTTCAGTGGCGCCTGTTCTGATCTAGCATATGCAGGACACCACCTACTAAGCCCCCTACTGACGACAATAATTGCTTAGTCGCGGAGCCGGCGTGAGTGAGCTCTCCCTCCGGAGGGCGCCACCACATCCGTCCAACGACATCCCCCATGGACTCGCCGATACCGGTGACCCCGACGGAACCAAACCAAGGCCACAGATGTAGAGAGGACATCGAAATTGAGGTCACCATGAGAGCAGGGCATGAAGGGCCACAGAATTTGAGACTTTTTTTTTTTAATGCTGATCGATGAGAATGAGGATGATTAAGATGATGCGATGAGACTACATGACAGGGCTGTACTCTACGCTTCCTTTCATAATATATCCCGGCGTCAACCAGGCCCGAGAGATACAGGCACCTGCAGTGTTGGTCAGGAAATTTGAGCAACACTCTCAGAAACGCATCCGTTAAGTGGATGAAACTCGACTGTGTGGTCCCAGTCTTCCCAACTGAGTCCGCAGCAAACTCAACTCTGGGTAGGAGCCGGTCGGGGCAGAAAAACCCATATGACTCTGATGGGATTCAAATCCACGACCTCCCAGCCGGGAGTCCGCGACGCTAACCACTTCGCCACGGCGGCTGGTCAAATCTCCACACTTATCCCAAATTTCAAGATTTGATGCAAAATGCTCACACTTACACCAAAATCTCCACTCTATTCCTAGGCCCTAGTTAGCAGCCCAGACTTTGTTGGCAACATATGGAGCATACCTTCTTGCTGCAGCATTTATCAGAGTGAATGAAATATGACAGTTGGTTTCAGAACCTCGTAATACAAGATAGAAGAATGGGGCTACTTACACATAGATGAGGAACCAGGGTGTTGAGGTTGACGTGGCGGGGAGCAAACATGTGCAGCTGCTGTAAGCAGGCGATGGCTTCGGCCTGCACCAGCGAGTCAGGGTGGTCTTGCATGACCGCACAGCACACCAGGCATGACAAGCGGGCAGTTGCTATGGCTCCTGTATTGCCTGCAAAGGTGTGGCCCTTTTATATCACAACCCACTAAATGCACACATATTTGATCAACATATATATAAAGAGAGAAAGACACATACAGACAACTATAGAAACAAACACTTTCCAAGGTCAACACAAGACCCTACAT
This sequence comes from Conus ventricosus, assembly GCA_018398815.1. Taxonomy (NCBI): domain Eukaryota; kingdom Metazoa; phylum Mollusca; class Gastropoda; order Neogastropoda; family Conidae; genus Conus; species Conus ventricosus. The sequence continues at coordinate 2,223,165 of CM031605.1, forward strand.
AACCTTGACCCCAAACCCACCCAGTGACTCACTTTGAAGTTCAGGTCCAATGGAGGTGATGAGGGCAGACAGGCACTTGCCCAGACACTGGTGCACGTCCACGGAGGCTGGCGGTACCGTCAGCAGCAGCTGCAGCACCAGGGACAGCGTAGGCTCCACGTAGCCCCGGAACATGGGACCCCCACAATCCGCTATCAAGGCCAGTGCATGCAGCGACCACACCTGTGGAGAGGGGTCAGACATTGTTCATACCAGGGACAGCGTGGGCTCCACGTAGCCCCGGAACATGGGACCCCCAGAATCCGCTATCAAGGCCAGTGCATGCAGCGACCACACCTGTGGAGAGGGTCAGACATTGTTCATACCAGGGACAGCGTGGGCTCCACGTAGCCCCGGAACATGGGACCCCCAGAATCCGCTATCAAGGCCAGTGCATGCAGCGACCACACCTGTGGAGAGGGGTCAGACATTGTTCATACCAGGGACAGCGTGGGCTCCACGTAGCCCCGGAACATGGGACCCCCAGAATCCGCTATCAAGGCCAGTGCATGCAGCGACCACACCTGTGGAGAGGGGTCAGACATTGTTCATACCAGGGACAGCGTGGGCTCCACGTAGCCCCGGAACATGGGACCCCCACAATCCGCTATCAAGGCCAGTGCATGCAGCGACCACACCTGTGGAGAGGGGTCAGACATTGTTCATACCAGGACAGCGTGGGCTCCACGTAGCCCCGGAACATGGGACCCCCAGAATCCGCTATCAAGGCCAGTGCATGCAGCGACCACACCTGTGGAGAGGGGTCAGACATTGTTCATACCAGGGACAGCGTGGGCTCCACGTAGCCCCGGAACATGGGACCCCCACAATCCGCTATCAAGGCCAGTGCATGCAGCGACCACACCTGTGGAGAGGGGTCAGACATTGTTCATACCAGGGACAGCGTGGGCTCCACGTAGCCCCGGAACATGGGACCCCCAGAATCCGCTATCAAGGCCAGTGCATGCAGCGACCACACCTGTGGAGAGGGGTCAGACATTGTTCATACCAGGGACAGCGTGGGCTCCACGTAGCCCCGGAACATGGGACCCCCAGAATCCGCTATCAAGGCCAGTGCATGCAGCGACCACACCTGTGGAGAGGGGTCAGACATTGTTCATACCAGGGACAGCGTGGGCTCCACGTAGCCCCGGAACATGGGACCCCCAGAATCCGCTATCAAGGCCAGTGCATGCAGCGACCACACCTGTGGAGAGGGGTCAGACATTGTTCATACCAGGGACAGCGTGGGCTCCACGTAGCCCCGGAACATGGGACCCCCAGAATCCGCTATCAAGGCCAGTGCATGCAGCGACCACACCTGTGGAGAGGGGTCAGACATTGTTCATACCAGGGACAGCGTGGGCTCCACGTAGCCCCGGAACATGGGACCCCCAGAATCCGCTATCAAGGCCAGTGCATGCAGCGACCACACCTGTGGAGAGGGGTCAGACATTGTTCATACCAGGGACAGCGTGGGCTCCACGTAGCCCCGGAACATGGGACCCCCAGAATCCGCTATCAAGGCCAGTGCATGCAGCGACCACACCTGTGGAGAGGGGTCAGACATTGTTCACACCAGGGACAGCGTGGGCTCCACGTAGCCCCGGAACATGGGACCCCCACAATCCGCTATCAAGGCCAGTGCATGCAGCGACCACACCTGTGGAGAGGGGTCAGACATTGTTCATACCAGGGACAGCGTGGGCTCCACGTAGCCCCGGAACATGGGACCCCCAGAATCCGCTATCAAGGCCAGTGCATGCAGCGACCACACCTGTGGAGAGGGGTCAGACATTGTTCATACCAGGGACAGCGTGGGCTCCACGTAGCCCCGGAACATGGGACCCCCAGAATCCGCTATCAAGGCCAGTGCATGCAGCGACCACACCTGTGGAGAGGGGTCAGACATTGTTCATACCAGGGACAGCGTGGGCTCCACGTAGCCCCGGAACATGGGACCCCCAGAATCCGCTATCAAGGCCAGTGCATGCAGCGACCACACCTGTGGAGAGGGGTCAGACATTGTTCATACCAGGGACAGCGTGGGCTCCACGTAGCCCCGGAACATGGGACCCCCAGAATCCGCTATCAAGGCCAGTGCATGCAGCGACCACACCTGTGGAGAGGGTCAGACATTGTTCATACCAGGGACAGCGTGGGCTCCACGTAGCCCCGGAACATGGGACCCCCAGAATCCGCTATCAAGGCCAGTGCATGCAGCGACCACACCTGTGGAGAGGGGTCAGACATTGTTCATACCAGGGACAGCGTGGGCTCCACGTAGCCCCGGAACATGGGACCCCCAGAATCCGCTATCAAGGCCAGTGCATGCAGCGACCACACCTGTGGAGAGGGGTCAGACATTGTTCATACCAGGGACAGCGTGGGCTCCACGTAGCCCCGGAACATGGGACCCCCAGAATCCGCTATCAAGGCCAGTGCATGCAGCGACCACACCTGTGGAGAGGGGTCAGACATTGTTCATACCAGGGACAGCGTGGGCTCCACGTAGCCCCGGAACATGGGACCCCCAGAATCCGCTATCAAGGCCAGTGCATGCAGCGACCACACCTGTGGAGAGGGTCAGACATTGTTCATACCAGGGACAGCGTGGGCTCCACGTAGCCCCGGAACATGGGACCCCCAGAATCCGCTATCAAGGCCAGTGCATGCAGCGACCACACCTGTGGAGAGGGGTCAGACATTGTTCATGCCATGCTGTGACAGAACCTGCACAATTGGTGAATGGCTGGCTTGCTCTTTCCTCTTTGTAACTGCTTAAGTATCTGCATCACCCACTTTCTTTTCCTGCAGATCAGTTCTACTCATCGTTAGTTTTTAAAACACTTTTCTTTGAAATAAAATTTGTAAAAATAAATCTGTTTAAACTGTTTTTCCTCTCAGTTCTGGTTTGAATTCCAAGACAAGATTCAGATTCCCTAAAAATGTTGCTGACTAATCTTAAATGCTAATCACTAATAACACTCAAACACACACACATGTATACTACCAACACAGTCATTCAGCCTTTATATTAAAAAAATTAAGGATGCTACTGTAAAAGCAAAGATGCGAAAAGTAAGGTACGTTTTCATGTCAATATGAGGATACTGTTCATTCTTCCTTTTCACTGTTTTGAATGTTGTTTTTCTTGCCTGAAGAGGACCAAAAAGGTCGAAAGTCATGTTTGTCTTGTAATTTTTTTGTTTGCCAGGTAATGGGAACACCTCATATCCACCTGTTCACTACCAGAAGGATCAAACAGTTTCCAGGTTTTCTTTCTTTTCCTCAGGTGAACATGCTCCCATCATCCTTTTTCAATATTCAGGTATTTGTTTGAACAGGTAAGAATGAGAAAAAGGAATTTTACTCCTAAAAGCAGTTTTCCGATATACTTACCTGTCCAAATACAAAGTTGCCCTCCCTGCTTAGTCAGGGAAAGGTGCAAAAGCTGAGTTAGTTCTCACATGGTGCAATGTTGTGAACTCTCTAAGGGCAATCACTCTGGCTGGACAATCTGGGGATTGAGGCAAAGTTAGCTCCCAGCTCTCCCAATTGTGTTCTTAGGGGATCCTGATAATATGGCATTGTTCCATGCCAAGGGGGATAAGGTGTTTGCTTGGACAAGTAAGTATCATTGAACTACTTTTGGCAGTAACATTTCTTCTTTTTTCCCCCGTAAGTACTTTTAATTGTAAAAAAAAATTCTCTTTTCATTAACAACAACAAAAACGAAGAAAAACAAACAAACAAACAAAGCAGAAATCCGCCAGGCTGCTGCACAGCAGATGAGTCAGTGTACAAAGCAGAAATCCGCCAGACTGCTGCACAGCAGATGAGTCAGTGTAAAGTGTACCTGCACAACAGGTGAGTTGAAGTCCTGGGCCAGGGCCAGCAGAATGGACACGGAGGTGTTGAGGTGCTGCCCCGACCCCATGCCCCCCACGTAGCGATGCAGGCAGCCCAGGGCCAGGGAGTGTCCCGTGCGACTCACAACATCCCGTGCCGACTTCAACCTGAAACATGGTGACATGTGTTTGAGAACTGTCACACAAAGTTCAACCAGAAATCCAGTTTACAAATAAACACTACACACAGTAACAATAATAAGCGGTAAAAAATCGCACACACAGAAACAATGATACATTAACATGTAACAAGTGAGAGATAGCCTATTGTCAAATGGTAAGAATATTTGACTGAAGAGGTCACAATCATTTTGTTTGAATCACTCGGTGGGCTGGGGGTGGAGGTGGTAGGGTCTCCATTTTTCATAATGCAGTGCCTTGCACACAGGGGATCTAAACAGCCGACTGCCCCTACATGAGACAAGACTTTCTTGACCTATAAGAATAATATTGAATAAGTCAAACATCAAACTCTTCAAACATGATGATAATAAATCTTCATACACATGAATGATGTTCATACTCACTCACTCACTCACTCACACACAAACACGCACACACACACACTCACACACAAACACACACACTCTCTCTCTCTCAAACTCTCTTTCTCTCTCTCTCTCTCTCTCTCTCTCTCTCTCTCTCTCTCTCTCTCTCTCTCTCTCTCTCTCACACACACACACACACACACACACACACACACACACACACACACTCACTCACACACTCACCTACCCACTCACTCACTCACCCCATCTCTCTCTCTCTCTCTCTCTCTCTCTCTCTTCCGCATACACACACATTTGCACATTTTGATATTCTTTACACACCCAGTATCTACTGGGTGAAAAATGCAATCAGAACAAATTCATATTGCTTACTGTTTATGACTGGTTCAAACTGCACGACAGCTCCGAGGCACTGACTTAAGTTTGTCTCAACCTTTTGTTTGTTTTCCCCTCAATTTCACCTGCCAGGGTACTTGTGTCCCATGGTAGTTAAAAAAAAAATCTAAAGCTCTGTGGTTTCAGTCCTGTGCACAGACTATCAGTTTTCTGTCATATACACAAACTTAGTTTTCAGTCCTGTGCACAGACTATCTGTTTTCTGTCATATACACAAACCGTTTGTTTTCAGTCCTGTGCACAGACTATCTGTTTTCTGTCATATACACAAACTTAGTTTTCAGTCCTGTGCACAGACTATCTGTTTTCTGTCATATACACAAACCGTTTGTTTTCAGTCCTGTGCACAGACTATCAGTTTTCTGTCATATACACAAACTTAGTTTTCAGTCCTGTGCACAGACTATCTGTTTTCTGTCATATACACAAACTTAGTTTTCAGTCCTGTGCACAGACTATCTGTTTTCTGTCATATACACAAACTTAGTTTTCAGTCCTGTGCACAGACTATCTGTTTTCTGTCATATACACAAACCGTTTGTTTTCAGTCCTGTGCACAGACTATCTGTTTTCTGTCATATACACAAACCGTTTGTTTTCAGTCCTGTGCACAGACTATCTGTTTTCTGTCATATACACAAACCGTTTGTTTTCAGTCCTGTGCACAGACTATCTGTTTTCTGTCATATACACAAACCGTTTGTTTTCAGTCCTGTGCACAGACTATCTGTTTTCTGTCATATACACAAACTGTTTGTTTTCAGTCCTGTGCACAGACTATCTGTTTTCTGTCATATACACAAACCGTTTGTTTTCAGTCCTGTGCACAGACTATCAGTTTTCTGTCATATACACAAACCGTTTGTTTTCAGTCATGACTGTGAGACTATCAGTTTTCAGTGTTCTACAGAGACTTACCAAACTTCCATTATGCACAGCAACCATTATATTTCAGTAATGTGCAGGTATTACCCAATTCGCTGTAGGACAGTGGTCGGCATAACAGGCTCACTGGCTGATGATTAAGCATGTATGTGGATGTGCAGGCACCGTGAGTGTATGTATAAGTATGTTTGCTTGTGTGGGGCTGTGAGTGCGTGTGTGCATGCATATGCGTAAATGTGTGTGAACATGAGCACTTGCAACTAACTCACTTGTCAAAACTGTACTGCGCTGTCTCTGCAATGAACTTGCTGTCTCCCACAACTTGGGCCAGACGTCCAAGAGCTTCACCTGCTGCACAGCGCAGGATAGGATTGGAGCTGCCCAGAGCATCCTGAGCACAAGACAGCAATCACAGTCAGGACAGTGTCAATCTCACTATCAATGTCATGATGATTATCTGCTGAACTCATCCACATACCTCTCATAAGCAAAACTGATTCTTTTTGATGTGGGACTGGATTTTAGATTTGTGTGCATGTATGTGTACATGAGTGTTTGGGTAATGTGCACATGTGTGTTTGCATCTGTGTATTAGTTCAAGTGTCTATGCACACAGGAGTGTGTGCATGTATGCGTGCATGTTTGGGAAATAAGTTTTGTTCGGGTGCGCAGGCATGCGTGCATGCACATGCGTCTGTCTATGCCTGTATGTCTCATGTGCGTTTCAGATCATTTGTGCAAAAGAAAGCACATGAATGAATGAACAAATAATATTTGATAATGAACTGAGTACATACGTATATGTACACCAAATGTAGACTTTGGTACTCTTCTTTGTCTGTGACCTAGGCCCCATTTTCACAACTTTGTTGTTGCTTTCATTTATCCCAGCACTCAGATTCCCCTGGCATGTTTTCTCGTTTATAACATTCTAATCCTGAACTTTCTGGAGGTGAATGTTTGCATACATTTTCTAAAAAATGTGCCCTTGAATTTCAGGGATACCAAAAGAATAAGACAGAAGCGTCTCACCATAATGAGAGTGAAGGCAGCTTTACGCACATCCTCCTGTCCAACGTTGGTTTTGGTCTCAGACAAACTCTGCACACACACACAAAAAAAGCTCAAAACCATTGACTTAATGTTCGTGAGTAAAATACACAAATATTCGAAAAGCAAAAAAAAAAAAAAAAAAAAAAAAAAAAAACAGAAAAAGAAACTTGTATAAATACAAGCAGTTAGATTCTTTTTATGTACATTTTAATTGTCACTTTAGTCCTCTTTAAGATCTACAAATCAACATAGCTTAAGCTATACAACAGATACAGAGTACCATCTGGCTATTTAAGTTTGCAAACTGTTGTTTTAGTTTCTTTAAAGCATCAACTCTAGCCAGAACTGATCAGAGTGGACAAGAGCCAGACATTTCTGACAACACATTCTGTAAGCAAAAGTTACTCAGTAAATGCCTCATATCAACCTTTAAAAAAGATAAATTAAAAAAAGCTAATATCAGTCTCCATGACCACCCTCCTCAACCACCTCACCGCCCTTCCCCAACCCCTGTACTCTCTCCCTCTCCCATGCCCACAATCTGTGTGAGAGTGAAACCCTGCGCCACACCACAAATCATACCCTGACCTTCAGAGCGCAGAGCACGGCAGTGAAGATGTTCATCTGGACAGCCTGTTGACGGAGGACTTGGCTTGTCGGATGCACTCGATGAAGTGCTGCAGCATCTGGTAGCGGTGCTTGTGGGCCACGCGGGGGAAGATCACCCCATACAGCTTCACCGAGCTGTCAATCACCGCCACACCCAACGGCAGGGGGCCAGGAATGGGGTCACTCTGTCAAAGGTGACGACCGAGGAACAATGAGGGTCACATCCCTTTCAAATCTGAATTTAACAAATTGTGCGTGCGTGTGCATGCATGTTTGTGTTTACACAAGCTTTGAGTATTTAGTTTGATAATAAAACATAAGTGCAAATTAGTGATATCCTTAACAATTAAAAAAGAAAGAGTTTGGTTTATTTTACTGCCTTTAATTTCTCCTAGTTGCAGCTACTCTCTCTCTCTCTCTCCCTCTCTCCCTCCCTCCCTCCCTCCAAGCATGCACATGTTCACACATACTCAAATATACAAACACATTTGTGACAGGATTAATAAACCTTACATTCATTGTCACGAGTTTGTCACGAGGCCTACGACGTTTGACCCATCTAGGGTGGCGGAATTACTCATTTATTTATTGTCGTTGCTGTTGTCGTGTATCCGTCCCTTAATGTGGCTTGTGGTGCGGTTGCACCTTGGTGTAGTTCAGCTCAACTTCGGTTTGCTTTCTCTTTCTCTCTCTCTAATTCCACTGCCCGTGCTATTCATCCTGCAGGTTCACGGGTGGCTGGTACCTTTCTCTCGAACTTGCTGTCTATCGGCCTCTCGCCTGTCTTTTTACCTGTCGCACGTGCTTCATTTCTTTTAGTTTGAAGTATGCTCACTCTGTGACGCAGCGTGGCATGTTGGCCGCCATCGCTGAGGGAGGTTAGCTCTTCACTCGAGCGGAAGATGTCTCTGGGAGCGCCTGCTCCGGTCTTGGTTCTTCACCGTATCATCGAAGGTACAGTCGGTATCTTCAATTCCTACAGTCGGCCTGTAGGAGAGGGACATCACTTCTTCTTTTTCCGCATCTGCGCTTCTGTCCTCTCGACTGGACAGAGGGCAGAGAGAGTCGTTTGACCCGCCTCTTCGGGGTCACCCACGGTAGCTGGTAAGCATCAGTTTCGTGGTTTGTTTGTTTTGGTTTGTTGTTGTTAGCCGGCTTATTCTTCTCTTTTGCGCAATTTTCTTTTGTTTTCGAAATTGTAAGAGAAATATTGTGTGAGACCTTTTCTCTGGTTAATTCAATCTTTAACCTGGCCATTCTAAATTATTTCCAAAATTCTTTCTCCTGTTTATGCATCTGGTGATGCGGTAGTCGGTGGGGATGGGAGAGAACCTGGTGATTCAGGGTTGGAACTTGCTTGGTCTCGCTCGTCCGCCCCTGTCACATTCGCCGGACTCTTATCCTTCGGCCACCGTCTGTTTGTGTGTGCAAGGAGAACGAGTTTTATGTTCGCGAGCGTGCGTACGCATGATTTGTCGTTTGGATGCGTGGTTGGAGATTTGTGTTATTTTGAAATGTGGCTATAAAGTGTGATAATTATGCCATTGAATTATTATTTGCAAATGTGGTGGCAGTTATAAAGCGATGATTGCTGTGTTGGTTTATTTCCTAAGAAAGGAAAATGTTAAGCATGAGTGAGAGAAGGATGAAGATGATTCATATTTGTTTCATAGCCTGTTAATTTAATGCAGTCTGTTACCTGCTTCGTGTGAGAAGACTTTAACGAACATTCCGGATTCGATTGGTTTACTGTGTTATGCTCAGGTCTGTGTTGAGCTGGGGTTTGTTGGTGTATTTAGTAGACCTCCCCTCGCCCATCATGCGAGTGGCTGTTAGGATTTAACAGCATGGGTCAGACTGTACTGACGGCGGGGTTCCAGTACCCTTCTTCCTTCCTTCTTCCTTCCCTCCCTTTCTTCTCTCCTCCCAGCTACGTTCCCCCCCACCTCCCGGGGGCTTCACCCGGAGTCTGGACTGGTTGGTGCCACGTGCTGGTTGAGGCCACGCTCTGGCTGGGACCGCGGACTGGATGGTGCCACGTGCTGGTTGAGGCCACGCTCTGGCTGGGACCGCGGACTGGATGGTGCCACGTGCTGGTTGAGGCCACGCTCTGGCTGGGACCGCGGACTGGATGGTGCCACGCGCTGGTTGAGGCCACGCTCTGGTCGGGACCGCGGACTGGTAGAAAAGCCCGCCGGCTTGACTGGCCGGCCCTGATCCCCGTCCAGGACCTCCAGTAACAACACCACGTTCCCCCCCCCCCCCCCCCCCCCCCCGGGACGCGCTCTTCACTGCCTGCTTGTGTGTCGAGGGTGTCGGCTTTGAGCGACTCCCTTCAAGAACCGACCCGGTTCGGAGCACCTAGTGCGACAGGGTGCTCCCAGTAGACTTGACAGAGGCAGGGGTGTGGAGGCACTCCATGGTGTGGGAAGGGATGGATGCTGGAAATGTTTATTTATAATTGTGTATATGTTATATGTGATGGGATGTTGTGGTTGTGATTGTGTACGTCGTATGGTGAAATGCTTGATTGTGATTGTGCATGTTATGTGTGTTGGAATGTTTGATTGTGATAGTGCATGGTGCGTGTGTTGAAATATTTATTTGCGATTGTGTGTGTTGTGAATAAATGGGGTGTTGTATCGTAATCTTTATTGTGTGGTCTCTTGCGGGGCGTGTGAGGTCAGTCACTCCCTTCACTCCCACCTAGACCGATCCTGTCAGGGCAGACCTCCAGGGGTCGGTCGTGACATTCATATTCATGATTTCTCTCAGAATCACCAACTCAAACTAATGCCTTAATCCTAGCTCCCTTGCAAATCAGAACACTAGTAAAAATATTAATTTTTTTTTAAAAACCTTTAAGGACACTTCTTCATCACCCATCCAAAGTCCTGTACCTGCTGACTCTGCTTCAAATGAGACATCTCCTTTCCTGCAGTGGAATCAAGCATTTCTGCAATACTGACCTATTACCAACTCCGACGACTGACATAGCCCACATTCACATACTCTCTCTCTCTCTCTCTCTCTCTCTCTCTCTCTCTCTCTCTCTCTCTCTCTCTCTCTCTCTCTCTCACTCACTCACTCACTCACTCACTCACTCACTCACTCACTCACTCACTCACTCACTCACACTCACACTCACTCTCACTCACTCACACACACACACACACACACACACACACAAGCACGCCAAGTCCAGTCCTCCCACATATCCATGGACCAAGCAGCTCAGCAGACAGAAGGATACTCACTGGAGGAGACCTGAGGTACAGAGACTGTGCATCATGCTCCAAGGCCCCAGACCCTGAGGCACTGTTGGGCTGCAACTGCACACAGCACAGTTCAGCACTGTCAACCCACTGTTGGAAAGTAGTCCTTGTATCTGTCACTCCATGTCTGTGCAAGTATGAGTGCATGTGCATGTTCGTGTTATGTGCATGTGTGCATATAATTATAGGCATAGTGTATGATGCACATGCACATGTAAAAGGTGTGTATGTGCTTTCACGCACGCATACATGCATGTGTGCATGTGTAAAGGCACCTAAGGGTGCACGTGCTGAAAGGGAGTGAATCTAACTATGTCAGCACATAGAAAAAATCACCACCACTGATGAAAAATGGTGGTGGTGAGGGGGGGGGGGGGGGGGGGGGGGGGGGGGGGAGAATCATTTCTCTTCATTTCATTTGTTGCCACATAATTTCAAAGGACAACTTATGAAGGTTTTGGAGTTTTGTCATCATGATTCCTGTTTGTTTCTGTTCTCTGGAGGGTGGTGGTGGTGCAGGGTCTCATCTTCTGTTCTTAGTGTCATCAATTGTGTAGCGCTGCTCATTCCGACTGCCCCATACACATCCACTCGCACACTCATTCTGTCACCGTCCCAGTGCTCGACCGGGAAATATCAATATCAGGTTGTTTCCTAACACCCTACCAGATGAGACACTACAATGCTGCAGAATCAGTATGGCAGTATTCAGTGTTGCCTATTCCAGTCCAATATTCCAGGAGACCATCTAATAAGCTGCATACTGACAAAGACAGCTCCTTCCCTTAATAACCAAGTCAGAATGAGCAAGTTTCCCCTTCCCAAGATGACCACCATGCACATCAACACAACGGCAGTCCCAATGACCTCGCCAACACCGTAGCTTTTGACACAGACCCACAAAGGCCTCCATGTCCAAGGGGAATCAAAACTGAGGTCACTACAAGAATAAGGTATCACGGTCCGATTTTAGCCCTCTTCTTTCACGATGATCAGTGAATATAACCATGATACTTAGGAGCATATGATCAGTGAATATAACCATGATACTTAGGAGCATATGATCAGTGAATATAACCATGATACTTAAGGAGCATATGATCAGTGAATATAACCATGATACTTAGGAGCATATGATCAGTGAATATAACCATGATACTTAGGAGCATATGATCAGTGAATATAACCATGATACTTAGCAGCATATGATCAGTGAATATAACCATGATACTTAATGATCAGTGAATATAACCATGATACTTAATGATCAGTGAATATAACCATGATACTTAATGATCAGTGAATATAACCATGATACTTAATGATCAGTGAATATAACCATGATACTTAATGATCAGTGAATATAACCATGATACTTAATGATCAGTGAATATAACCATGATACTTAATGATCAGTGAATATAACCATGATACTTAATGATCAGTGAATATAACCATGATACTTAACCCGTTCAGTGCCCCACAATAGTACAAACAAAGGTGTTCCAGGTGCCTGGGAAATCTCATGATTTGGGGGTCATAATTAACAAAAAATTCTAGCTCAGAAACTACAAAAGATAGACAAATGAAATCTATATCATTTTGAAGGAAATTGAATGAAGATTTTGAATCTGGGCTTCTTTGTTTTAATTTTGATAATAAAAAAGTATTTAGGCTTTTAGATTTGGATAGATTTTTTTGCACGATCAAAAAATATGTATTTACCACATCCAAACAAGAACACACAGCAAAAAAGTTGAAAATAAAGTTTGTAATGTCACACTACACCTGTAAATGAAAGTAAAACAGTTTGGAAGTCTATCAAGATGCTCACACTCGATGCAGACTGACCAGTCCACGACCACGCCCCCCCTCTCCCCACCACACCCCTTGCTCGACTTCAACCCTCTCTTTCACCCCTCATCTTCCCTACCTTTCCGTCTGCACCGTGTCACGCCGCGAGCAGGCCACGCTCCCCTCTCGCACTGATTTTCACATCACTGGACACCAGCACGCGGTGCAGAGTACACACTAGGCTGGCTCGTTCGACGCTGTCAGCTGAACACACACTGAGGTCACAGAGCCCTACTCAATAACTGACGAATATGGTCGGCAATTCCACCACTATCATCATCTCACCTTCATGCTCGAGTTAGTCGTTGAATAAAAGATTATTGTTGTCACGGACGTAAATACTTTCGTTTGGAAGATAATTCATTTCTTCCCAAACCTGATATAAAGTGGAGTGTTGCCAGTGACATCTTCACTACATTGGCCGGGTGTTGACCAGTTTGTTATTCGTGTCATCCTGGGTACGCTACATCCGTGCATTTTGCTCCCATCCTCCAATACTTCATTTTTTTTTTCTTTTAAGGCTTTCTTTTTCTGTTCTTTTATCGTTTTCCACGTGGTTCATCAGCTGATGTCAGGTGACACAGCTGAGCTGTTTTGTTATGGTTGCCATCTTAGTTAGGCGAGTGGTGTGGCACTCGCTTACGAACCTGGAGTCGGAGAGATCTCTATCTCTGCCAGCTGGAGCCTTCCTGCCTGAATCCACTTCGATGTGGGTTGCGTGGAACTGTCTTTCACCTTCGGTGGGAAGGAAAGAATTCCACTTGCACCTCTGGGATCCCTATCCCAGCCAGCTGGAAGAAGCACCTTAGGTCATCCCTGACCTGGAGTCCACTTCATTGGGACCGTCACGGTTTTCGGCTGCCATCCTTCATTGGACTGGGGAGCGGACCGTTTTCTTACCTCGCCCACCCGCCATTTTGGTAAACTATATGGTCTGTCTTGGACAGTTCTTGTTTATTTGGGTTTTCTAACCTCTCGGTGGTTGCGGTTTTTCTTCTGCCTTAATGTGCTGTTAGCTCTGACACACCTTTTCTGTGTGTAACTGTTCCAAAGAAGGGGAACAGGTATGAAAATGGTATCGCAGATATGCGTCTTGTTGTAGAATTGTAGAAACACATTATCTTTAATTGTGTTTTCGGTCCTTAGCGGCTAGGTATTCGGTTACTTTGAACTGAGCTGAAAATTGCTTACTATATGATATCCTTCATCCGGTCAAGGGAAGCTGTGTTGGTTGTTTTCAGATTACACAGGTTGAGTCAGTGCTTTTCTTGCTTAATATGTGATTTGGACGAGAGATATCGTAAATGTTAGTATTCATTTTTCTTGTTTCGTAGACACGAGACGGATCGTGGAATGCATAGCGTATGAACGGCTTGACACTTAGACCACGGAAGTGGGAATTCCGGCCGCATTGCCCGCATATGGTTCCGTTCTCGTTGTGTCCTTGTCCTATATGTTTGTGTGACAGACGTATGGATGGATTTTAGTTGGTTTTATTTATTAAGATTTTGACTAAGGAAGTTATCTTAGTACGGGCATGTCATAGGTACAGGATGCAAAGAATGCCATGAGTACAGGTTAAAAGCAAAGGAAAAAGTGAAAGAAGTTATTATAGTTTATTTACCCTTTTAAAGTGACAAAGACATTGTTGACCTTTTCACGGCACTGTGACCCTTCACACTGACGCACTGCCGGACCCACTGTTGCCACACACTGACAAAGACGATAAAGAGATGACTTCTCATCTGGAGACTGATCTCCGCCGTAGGGCGGGGAAAAATTGCCATTTTGTTTCCGGCAGCTCCGTCTTGGACTGGCTGAAGGACCAGCATCCCGGGACCTGGCAGACGCCATCCGGTATCCAGGCACCAGTCGCTGCATGAGGACTGTTGAGGGTGTGCCTCACCCTTCACTGGGACACCTTCACCTCGGACTGGAAGACCAGCCCACTGCCTGCCTGAGGACTGTTGAAGGGTGCCTCACCCTTCACTGGGACATCTTCGCATCGGACTGGAAGACCAGCCCACTGCGGGTTTCGACCTTCTTAGGATCCACCTCCACGGTGAACCTCCTCGGGCACGGGATAAGATGAGTCTTCAGTCGTGTGTGGTGTGTGTGTGGGTTTGGCGTGCGGGTGTGTGGGCCTGAAGCGGTCACTGAATCGTTGTTTTTTTTTTATTGTTTTGTTTAACCCTGACTAGGTCCTGTTTTATGTATTATTGTTTCTAGTACTGTCTTTCTTCTGTTATGTTATGCCTTTGTAGCGGTTTAGCGGGTTAGGTTGGGACGGTGCGGATCCCAGGATATTGGCGGGTTTTTTTGTGGTCTATTTAATTTACTTTGTCCCTAGGTCAGTTAGTTCTGAATAGTGCTTTTTCTCTTCTATGCCCCATTGTTTTTTTTTTTCTTTCTTTTCCTCTCTCGGCTGTTTTTCCTCTTCTTTGTTATGACCCATACCCCATCTGGAGTGCTAGTGTGAGTGATTGATTGTAGTGTGAAGTAAAACTATTGTTGAAACCTCTTGCTCTTGTGGTCTGGTGGTGTGAGGGATTGAGTGATCGCTCCGTTTCTGCCACTTCCACATTACCTGTTTAAGAACCCCCCCTGTCAGGTGTACTCGCACGTGACAATTATGGTGGAGATGCGGGGTATCAGGAATGTGTATGTGGTAGTATAAAAGCGACATCTGAACTCACTACCGCCCGACCCTTGAGAGACCTGTCTATCTCTCTCTACGTGTATTTCACGGGTGGTTGGTTGGGTGGGTTCTAGAGTCAGTAGGGAACCCATTGGAGCGGACCGGTTTTGGGGGTGCTGTCGGCAGTAGAGTTCCGTGCTCCGTGGTCGGACCTTCGGCGCTTCCGTTCCGCGTTCGTCTCCGTGTTTGTTTTTGTTTTGTGTAGTACCGCCGGCTATTTGTTATGGAATTCGTTCTCCTTTTCTCATTACCTTAGTTAGAATAGGTACTTGGGGTAGAGAAAGAAGGGGGTTTGAATTCTAGATTAATAGGTCTTGCTTGTGCAGAGTCGTCGATGTCAGTGCTTGTACTGATTTAGGATGTTGGTCTGCATTTGCCTGTACCCAAGACGCCGACTGTGTTAGTAAGGTAAGTGTAGGCAGGCTTGCCAAGCATTTGGTGCTTTGTTTACAAGGCAAACTTTGACACTTAGTTCCGATACCGTGTTTGCGCGAAACTCGGCCTTGCGTAAGTCTATTTACTTCAGTTCATAAAACAAGGAAAGACTATTCTTGGTGTGTGTTATTTTGTTATTACCCACTAGGTTGTAGGATCTGTGTTGTTTAGTCTAAGGGGATTAGCCCTAAGTTGATAGCTTTCCCTCTTCTGTCTAGCGCACATACAAGCAGTTTATTTGCTTTTCTATTTAGCTGCTGATGTTAGGGCTTTCTTAATTGTTCAACACTAATTTGTGTGACTGTGGTGATTGGAATAATAAATTTGTCAGTCATGTGTTGAGAATGGGAGTGTAGTGTCTGTGGATACACATTAGTGTCTTTCCAAAGAGCCACTCGTTCCTTTTTCTGTCGCCCCCTCCCCTTTCATCTGTTTCCCATTCAGTTAGAGCAGAGATTTTAGCACGTGGTTCTGTCTGTGGACTAGATCGTGTTACACGGGAATTTCGGCGCGTTCATCGGGCCACTGTTTTGATCGAGTTGGTTCTGTCCTGGTGCCCCAGTGACCGTGTTGGTGCACGTGTACTTCCGTGTTTACGTCAGTCGCCGGTAGAATTTAGGTCAGCTGTTTGGCCTTGCGGTACGGGTGTTTAAGTTCTATTGTCCGTCCCTGCTTAGGCGTGTTTGTTGATGTCTTGTTGCTTTTCTCTTTGGATAACTTGGTTGATGGTTGGAATAACGCGTTGAGTTATAAATTCCAGTTGTATAGGTTTGTGATTTCTTTGGCCTTTTTGCTGGGTAAACATCTTTGAAGTCTTATTTTGAGAAATCAACTTTTTGATCCAGATATAGGTTTGTTACCCAGTGTGGTAACTTTGTTTTGGGTTCTTGGCACGCCGGTGCACAAGGGCAGTCGTTGTTACACATTGATGAGTTTGTGCTTTGTCGATATATTGATTAATTCCACATCGTGTTGGAATTGAGTCATGTTTGGATATTGTTTTCCATACAGGGAAAACTGTTGAGTTTGAACCACGTTTTTCTGGTCAGTCGTTTTCTTTTGAAGATTGTTGTTCTCAACGCTTTGAAGTGTTAAAAACATAACTGGGTATCTCCTTCGTTGGAATTCAGGGGAAAAAACTCAGCTCTTGGCTAGTTATTGAATTTGGATACTCGGTGTTCATTTCGGTGAGAGGAAGTTAGTTTGCTTTACTTATTGAGCTTAGCCAGGGTTAATCGATTCAGTTCGTTTGGGCTAGCTTAGTGTGGCAGTACTCTTGACTGCAATTTGGTTCGTGGAAGCATTCTTTCTCTTCGAGTTTGAACGGTTTTGTGGATTGACTACACTTAGTCATAAAGTCATACATTGTTGACTTTGTTGTTCAAACTACTCTCTTGTCTTGTGAGACATACCTTAGACTGTAACCTACGGTTGGAGATTTGTTGGTGTTGACTACACTTAGTCAAAAAGTCGCACGTAGGACTTTGTCATTTCTCCTTCCATGTTTTGGGAATATTGGTACAGTTATTGACTACCCTTAGTCATAGAGTTACATTTGTGGAACGTTACTACGTATTTCCTTCTCGTGGGAATACAGCTGCAATTTAGCGGATTGGAGTTGCTGATACGTTGTGAGCTTACTCAATTTCGGTTCCCATTCTTGGACTTTACCTTTTGTGGTTCTATCTTGTAGGACTTGGACTTTGGAGGAGATAGTGTTGGCGGACCACTCTTGGTTCGTTGGATAAAAGCACTTCCTCGTGGTGTTTTGTTAGGGTGTCCATGCGTGTTTGACTGACATCAAACCCTTACGTCATTTCTCATTCATTATCTTTCAGTGAGTGTTGTCATTTTCGGTTTGAAGGTGGGTTAACCATCGTGCTGGTGTTACCCTATATGATTCACTGATTTAAGATAGTGCATTTTTTCCCCCTCTCCTTTGGAAATTGGGGATACTTCTCTTCAAACCTAGTGACTATTCACAGAATCTTGGATTTATATCCATTTAGTATCGTCCTGTACTATTCGCTTGTGGTAGGTTCAAATACTTTGTGACCGTCGAAATAGTCGACCAGGGTACTAAGTGTGAAGTGGTCACACACGTCGGAACCTTCGTGGGATTTCGTTCGTCAGAGTTTTGCGTGGCTGTGCAAATCTTGTGTATCACTTAGTGATTCGGTGACTTCGTGTCTTGTGAGGTGTACTGTAAGTTATGGAACACGTAGACGACGTGCGCCGGATCACACGTTCTCAGACTCGTGGTGCAGGAATCTACCAGGGATGGGGAGCCCATGACTCAGGCGACGACTGGCCCTACTACCCAGGTCGTGTTTTCTTCTGGTGGGATTCGTCCTCCAGTCACCGCAGTGTCCACAATACAGGAGATGACCCCTCCTGGGTCACTCTCTCCGAGACCTCTGCCCACTCCAGTCTCGGGACTTCGTCCTCGCCGTACCTTCGAGATGACTTCCGCTTTCGGCCTTCGCCTATGCCTCGTCCACCTGGACCAGCACCCATGGGTCCTCTTATGTTGATGAGGATTGAAAGGGAAGAAAGGGAGGCAAGGGAGAGAAGAGAGCGGGAGGAGAGAGAAGCCAAAAAAGAGAGAACAGTCAGAAAGGGAGGCTCAGAAACAGAAAGAGTTGGACTTTGAGGCTCGTTTGGTGGAGGAAAAAGAAAGACTCCGGACCGAACTGGTTCAACAGTTAGATGCAGCCGAAACACAGTCTGTGGTTGCTTCCGAGCATGGATCCGACCATCGGGAAATAGCGGGTTTTCATCAGGGCATGGTTATTCCGGTGGCTCCGCCCAAGCTACATATGCCAGTGTACAGTGCTAGCGATAACATAGATACCTACATCGAGCACTTTGAGGCGGTTGCCGCTGCGTACCAACTTAACGACCAGAGTAAAGCCCTTTACCTCATCAGTAGCCTGACGGGGAAGGCTAAGGAGGCGTTTGTAGACATTCCTCCCGGAGCTTCCTATACCGAATTAAAAGCGGCTCTTCGCCGGAGACTGCACATGACTTCCGAGTCCTATAGGAAGCAGTTTCGCTCCATGAGGAAACCTTCAGAGGAGACGTTTCACCAGTTCGGGGAACGCCTCCGTCGCACCATGGAATACTGGATTGAGGCCTCAGAGATGGAATTGAAGGATTGTTTCCTCTTGGAGCAACTCATGAATTCGGTATCTCAGGAACTGCAGTTCAAGTTGGGTGAGGAGAAACCAAAGACATTCGCCAGGGCAATCGAGGTGGCTGAGGCCTTCGCAGATGGCGTCGTCACTATCGCATGCCTGCGCCAGGGACAAGTAGGAAACCCGCCGATCGGGAGTCACATGACTTCAAACCGTCGTCACCTCCAAAAGCGATGTCCCAGCAATTCCAGGAACGTCGGACCCAAGCTCAAGCTTTGCTTCCTCTGTGGGGAAAAGGGACATTTCGTTCGGGATTGTCCCAAGAGGAAGGACAAGGCAAAATCCGACATCTCGCACTTTAGGGTGGCATTTGGAGAGAGTCAGGTCACGACCCCATCTTATCCAACCTTCCCATCCGTGGTGTGTGGCAAGAAAGTGAAAGCTATTAGGGACACAGGAGCCACAGCAGTCTTCATTGATGAGCAGTTAGTCCCTTGTGATGCACCTCGAGGAGAAGAATGCCAAGTGTCAGGAATCGAGTCATCCTTCAGGGCAAAGCGATCTACAGTATTGGTAGAAGTCTCTACGCCATATTTTAAAGGGAAGGTGTGGGCAGTTTGCCCTTCAACGACCTGCGTACTCCCTACTGATTGGCAATTCAGTGTGCTTTGGGGACGGTCACGTCGGGAGATTTCATCGGAGTTGCAGCAGAAGTATTTGTGGCCGCCACCACGCGTTTCCCAAGCACAGAGAGAGAAAGAGGCCCTGAAACCCCTCCTGAAGCCCTGACTCAGCATGGCATTTTGACCAAGGATCCCTCAACTGTACTCAGTGTGCGAGCAAAGGATCCATCCTCAAGAACATCCAAAGGTATGGTCGCAGCTACAGTGTTTGCCACCGAACAACTCCGAAGAGCCGGAACACCAGGATGCCTGTGGCGTTGTTGATATCAGCAGGTTCTGCATCCGTGAGTAGAAAGACACTGTTAAGAAAGCGAAGGAGCAGACCCAAGTGAGTCAAACATGCGCTGAAATGAGAGCGAATGAGAGGGAGTCAAACACCAACCAGGATCGCTTCAAAGCCATGGAGCGTAAAACAACACATCTCTGTGACAAAAGTGACCACGGATGTATGAAGACGGCAGAGAACGCTGAACATGAGAAATGGAACCTTCTCTACGTGAAGGCATGACCCATTTTGCTGCAAGTCTATCGGCTGTTCAGGATACAGGGACGCTCAGGTTCACAGATTTCAGGCCGAGATCACCGACATGAAGAAAGTGCTGACAGAGTTAGTCAACACTGAGCGCATCTTCCATGCCAAGGCCTGGAATCCTACACACAGTGCTCCAGACACTGAACGTCATCGACCAGGCGGTGGCCTGGAGGAATTCAAGCTACAGATGAAGCCAGCTGATGCAGTGCGTCAGAACATTGCGTGCAAGGCTTCGCAGCAGTCCCTGAATAGCAACAGCAGCAGTCGTCCTGCTCATCACCCTCAGCGCCACCACCTTGTCTACCCCTCTCCAGTGCCCCGGTTAGCAATGGTGTGCCCAGAGAGGCACTGGATGATGACACATGACTATGAGGATGAGGATGATGAAGGCTGATTACCTCAGCCGGATGGAGTGCTGAGTCAAGGTTCAGGAATGAAGAAAGTCTACATGAGTGCAAGTGTGTGCAGAACATATTGGAGGCTGTGATAGGCTGTGCCTCAGTGGCACAAGCCTCTTTGGTTGGGGGGTATTGTCACGGACGTAAATACTTTCGTTTGGAAGATAATTCATTTCTTCCCAAACCTGATATAAAGTGGAGTGTTGCCAGTGACATCTTCACTACATTGGCCGGGTGTTGACCAGTTTGTTTTTTCGTGTCATCCTGGGTACGCTACGTCCGTGCATTTTGCTCCCATCCTCCAATACTTCATTTTTTTTTTCTTTTAAGGCTTTCTTTTTCTGTTCTTTTATCGTTTTCCACGTGGTTCATCAGCTGATGTCAGGTGACACAGCTGAGCTGTTTTGTTACTGGTTGCCATCTTAGTTAGGCGTAGTGGTGTGGCACTCGCTTACGAACCTTGGAGTCAGAGAGATCTCTATCTCTGCCAGCTGGAGCCTTCCTGCCTGAATCCACTTCGATGTGGGTTGCGTGGAACTGTCTTTCACCCTTCGGTGGGAAGGAAAGAATTCCACTTGCCACCTCTGGGATCCCTATCCCAGCCAGCTGGAAGAAGCACCTTAGGTCATCCCTGACCTGGAGTCCACTTCATTGGGGACCGTCACGGTTTTCGGCTGCCATCCTTCATTGGATTGGGGAGCGGACCGTTTTCTTACCTCGCCCACCCGCCATTTTGGTAACTATATGGTCTGTCTTGGACAGTGTCTTGTTTATTTGGGTTTTCTAACCTCTCGGTGGTTGCGGTTTTTCTTCTGCCTTAATGTGCTGTTAGCTCTGACACACCTTTTCTGTGTGTAACTGTTCCAAAGAAGGGGAACAGGTATGAAAATGGTATCGAGATATGCGTCTTGTTGTAGAATTGTAGAAACACATTATCTTTAATTGTGTTTTCGGTCCTTAGCGGCTAGGTATTCGGTTACTTTGAACTGAGCTGAAAATTGCTTACTATATGATATCCCTTCATCCGGTCAAGGGAAGCTGTGTTGGTTGTTTTCAGATTACACAGGTTGAGTCAGTGCTTTTCTTGCTTAATATGTGATTTGGACCGGAGAGATATCGTAAATGTTAGTATTCATTTTTCTTGTTTCGTAGACACGAGACGGATCGTGGAATGCATAGCGTATGAACGGCTTGACACTTAGACACGGAGTGGGGAATTCCGGCCGCATCGCCCGCATATGGTTCGTTCTCGTTGTGTCCTTGTCCTATATGTTTGTGTGACAGACGTATGGATGGATTTTAGTTGGTTTTATTTATTAAGATTTTGACTAAGGAAGTTATCCTTAGTACGGGCATGTCATAGGTACAGGATGCAAAGAATGCCATGAGTACAGGTTAAAAGCAAAGGAAAAAGTGAAAGAAGTTATTATAGTTTATTTACCCTTTTAAAGTGACAAAGACATTGTTGACCTTTTCACGGCACTGTGACCCTTCACACTGACGCATGCCGGACCCACTGTTGCCACACACTGACAAAGACGATAAAGAGATGACTTCTCATCTGGAGACTGATCTCCGCCGTAGGGCGGGAAAAATTGCCATTTTGTTTCCGGCAGCTCCGGTCTTGGACTGGCTGAAGGACCAGCATCCCGGGACCTGGCAGACGCCATCCGGTATCCAGGCACCAGTCGCTGCACTGAGGACTGTTGAGGGTGTGCCTCACCCTTCACTGGGACACCTTCACCTCGGACTGGAAGACCAGCCCACTGCCTGCACTGAGGACTGTTGAAGGTGTGCCTCACCTTCACTGGGACATCTTCGCATCGGACTGGAAGACCAGCCCACTGCGGGTTTCGACCTTCTTAGGATCCACCTCCCACGGTGAACCCCCTCGGGCACGGGATAAGATGAGTCTTCAGTCGTGTGTGGTGTGTGTGTGGGTTTGGCGTGCGGGTGTGTGGGCTGAAGCCGGTCACTGAATCGTTGTGTTTTTTTTATTGTTTTGTTTAACCTGACTAGGTCCTGTTTTATGTATTATTGTTTCTAGTACTGTCTTTCTTCTGTTATGTTAATGCCTTTGTAGCGGTTTAGCGGGTTAGGTTGGGACGGTAGCGGGATCCCAGGATAATTGGCGGTTTTTTTTTGTGGTCTATTTAATTTACTTTGTCCCCCAGGTCAGTTAGTTCTGAATAGTGCTTTTTCTCTTCTATGCCCCATTGTTGTTGTTTTTTTCTTTCTTTTCCTCTCTCGGCTGTTTTTCCTCTTCTTTGTTATGACCCATACCCCATCTGGAGTGCTAGTGTGAGTGAATGATTGTAGTGTGAAGTAAAACTATTGTTGAAACCTCTTGCTCTTGTGGTCTGGTGGTGTGAGGGATTGAGTGATCGCTCCGTTTCTGCCACTGCACATTACCTGTTTAAGAACCCCCCCTGTCAGGTGTACTCGCACGTGACAATTGTCTTTGTCAAAAATCATCAGCAGAGCCTGCTCAGCTGTGTAAATACGTTGATTTGGTCGCTGGGCTTGTCGAAGGTTGCGCCGCCATCTTTGCAAGCGAGACACGAAGTGCTGGCTGGTCATCCCGTCAGTGATGAGAATAAATGGGCTTTCCCCCCACGTGTGGTCATTTACATATTATTTTAAGACTACAGACATATAAGGCTTTCTACGCAAACTCTATTTGAGTCCGTTTTTAGAAATAGTAACGAATGAAAATTCAAGAAAAATGCATGACGTCAGGGGACGGCCCATAGGCACTGGAAAAGCACTTTTATTTCCGCGTCAGCTGACCGACTAAGGCACTCAACGGGTTAATGATCAGTGAATATAACCATGATACTTAATGATCAGTGACTATAACCATGATACTTAATGATCAGTGAATATAACCATGATACTTAATGATCAGTGAATATAACCATGATACTTAATGATCAGTGAATATAACCATGATACTTAATGATCAGTGAATATAACCATGATACTTAATGATCAGTGAATATAACCATGATACTTAATGATCAGTGAATATAACCATGATACTTAATGATCAGTGAATATAACCATGATACTTAATGATCAGTGAATATAACCATGATACTTAATGATCAGTGAATATAACCATGATACTTAATGATCAGTGAATATAACCATGATACTTAATGATCAGTGAATATAACCATGATACTTAATGATCAGTGAATATAACCATGATACTTAATGATCAGTGAATATAACCATGATACTTAATGATCAGTGAATATAACCATGATACTTAAGGAGCATCATTCTGCTCTGAGCCTGCAGTAAAGTTTGACTCAAAGCTTGCTTTCATGATGAAACCTGCCATTAACCAAAGTTTGACTCAAAGCTTGCTTTCATGATGAAACCTGCCATTAACCAAAGTTTGACTCAAAGCTTGCTTTCATGATGAAACCCGGCATTAACCAAAGTTTGACTCAAAGCTTGCTTTCATGATGAAACCTGCCATTAACCAAAGTTTGACTCAAAGCTTGCTTTCATGATGAAACCTGGCATTAACCAAAGTTTGACTCAAAGCTTGCTTTCATGATGAAACCTGGCATTAACCAAAGTTTGACTCAAAGCTCGCTTTCATGATGAAACCTGCCATTAACCAGAGTTTGAGTCAAAGCTTGCTTTCATGATGAAACCTGGCATTAACCAAAGTTTGACTCAAAGCTTGCTTTCATGATGAAACCTGGCATTAACCAGAGTTTGACTCAAAGCTTGCTTTCATGATGAAACCTGGCATTAACCAGAGTTTGACTCAAAGCTCGCTTTCATGATGAAACCTGGCATTAACCAGAGTTTGACTCAAAGCTCGCTTTCATGATGAAACCTGGCATTAACCAGAGTTTGACTCAAAGCTCGCTTTCATGATGAAACCTGGCATTAACCAGAGTTTGACTCAAAGCTCGCTTTCATGATGAAACCTGGCATTAACCAGAGTTTGACTCAAAGCTCGCTTTCATGATGAAACCTGGCATTAACCAGAGTTTGACTCAAAGCTTGCTTTCATGATGAAACCTGGCATTAACCAAAGTTTGACTCAAAGCTTGCTTTCATGATGAAACCTGCCATTAACCAAAGTTTGACTCAAAGCTTGCTTTCATGATGAAACCTGGCATTAACCAAAGTTTGACTCAAAGCTTGCTTTCATGATGAAACCTGGCATTAACCAAAGTTTGACTCAAAGCTCGCTTTCATGATGAAACCTGGCATTAACCAAAGTTTGACTCAAAGCTTGCTTTCATGAGAACCTGGCATTAACCAAAGTTTGACTCAAAGCTCGCTTTCATGATGAAACCTGGCATTAACCAAAGTTTGACTCAAAGCTTGCTTTCATGATGAAACCTGGCATTAACCAAAGTTCGACTCAAAGCTTGCTTTCATGATGAAACCTGGCATTAACCAAAGTTTGACTCAAAGCTTGCTTTCATGATGAAACGGGCATTAACCAGATCTGAGATACCCAGGCACCTGCAGCATTGGTCAGGAAAATTGAGCAACGCCCTCAGTGATGCATTCATTACATGGATGAAGACTGACTGTGTGAATCAAGCCTTCCCATTGAAGCCTGTTGTGCACTCAACCCTTCCCCCAGCACAGAAGAAAAATCCCATGCAATCAAAGGTGTGACATCCCAGCCCTCTGCCCACAGCGCTGACTACTGCACCCCCATGGCAACTGGTTATTGATGAAAAAATAGTCAACAACATATCAAATCAAGTGAGCAAGCACACGCACACACAAACGCATGAATGCGCGCGCACACGCGCGCACACACACACACACACACACACACACACCACACACACACACACACACACACGCATGCACACACACACACACACACAACACACACACACACACACACACACACACACACACACACACACATACACAGACAGGCAGACAAACAGACAGACAAACAGACTGACTGACTGACTGACTGGAAGACAGAAAGACAGGCAGACAGAAGCAAAGACAGACTGGCAGACAGACAGACAGACAGACAGAGGAGGGGTTGGGGGAGGGGGAGGTGAAGCAGGAGGAAAAGACGAGCATACAGAAGAAACATATTAAAGATCATTGTGTGCAAGGAGAGGGCAGGGAGGGAGACATAGAAGAAACATATTAAAGATCATTGTGTGCAAGGAGAGGACAGGGAGGGAGACATAGAAGAAACATATTAAAGATCATTGTGTGCAAGGAGAGGCAGGGAGGGAGACATAGAAGAAACATATTAAAGATCATTGTGTGCAAGGAGAGGGCAGGAGGGAGACATAGAAGAAACATATTAAAGATCATTGTGTGCAAGGAGAGGACAGGGAGGGAGACATA
>CM031605.1:2253942-2256442 GCA_018398815.1 Conus ventricosus
CCAATGAAATCTGACAAAGTGCTACTGCCAACTTGAGATCACTCCTACACTTATCAACACCAACATTTTTCACGTTTCGTATACCATGTGATCAAATATTTTTTTTTTATGTTTACTGTTCCATGTATTATGTACAAATGAAAGGAAAAGCCTGTTCATTATTATTATAATGAATACTTATATAGCGCCTATTCTTGGCTGGAGACCAAGCTCTAAGCGCTTTACAATCCACACTCATTTACACAATGGGCTGCCTACCTGGGTAGTGCCGACTGAAGAGCTGCCAGCTGGCGCTTCATTCAGTCGTTTCCCATGTCATCAGTCCACATCATTCAATATTGTTCACTCAATTTCCTTACTTCCTTCATTCTTTCCATTTCTTACGCAGGGTGCATGCTATGTTTAACGTTGTCATCCATACCAATGGCCAAACTATCCTTCTCTTCCAAAAGTTGGTGACGGGATTTTACGTACACGGAACCTCGGTTTATAGTCTCATTCAAAGGACTGTTTGGGATATGGAGTCAGAACCAATGCTAACTCTGAGGGAAAATCCCCCCGTACTGAAATGGCCGGCAGAGATTCGAACCACAGTCCCAGGATCACCAAGATTACGAGTCCGGCACTCTACCAACTGAGCTATTCGGGCCTCCAAATTTATAATTTTCTGTATCTTGGAGAAAGGATAAAAACATTTAACGTCTGTTTATTTCAGAAAAGGATACAAACATTCTGCATATCATTTTGTATATCGTTTGCTATGAATGAAAAGTCTATAACATAATAATGTACGTCATCTGTCAAGGATCAAGACAGAGCCCATCTATATTTTGCTGTACATCATCTGTCAAGGATCAAGACAGAGCCCATCTATATTTTGCTGTACGTCATCTGTCAGGATCAAGACAGAGCCCATCTATATTTTGCTGTACGTCATCTGTCAAGGATCAAGACAGAGCCCATCTATATTTTGCTGTACGTCATCTGTCGAGGATCAAGACAGAGCCATCTATATTTTGCTGTCACGTGCTTAGAATGAACAGTCTGATTTTTAATTTTGATCATGAACTAAGAATCAAAACTATTCTAATTGAACTAAGAATCAAAACTAATTCTAATTCATGATGTGGATTTATTTGCTAAGGATCAGACTGAGTAAATTCCAAATCAGAATGTAATGAATCCCAACGCAATATCGTCACATTACAGAACATGTGCATGAATTAAACAATAATGCCCCTTTTCTTTATTCTTGTTTAAAACTAAAATGAGGTGTTAATGTCAAATTGCAGTCACAGCTATATAGTTTATGTCTTTATCATCTGACATCATCTTATGTTCATGCTTTAGTGGATCCACTCAACATATTTATCATTTTTTTTAACCTTATATTTTTTAAATGAACTAATTTTGGACTTAAATTTAGAAAGAGAGGGCGGGGGGGGGGGGGGGGGGGGGGGGTTTAGTTACCACCAAGGACATTGACAAACAAAGCACAGGACAAGACACAATGCATTTCGACCTCTTGGGTCTTCTTCAGGCAAAAACAGGTAACATTTAACATTTAGGACTGTACGAATAAAGAACGAAGATTCACTCATCTTTCCATATGTTCAAATGAAATGGCCGCCAGACGGAACCCCCCCCCCCCCCCCCCCCCCCCCCCCCCCCCCCCCCCCCCCCCCCCACCCCCCCCCCCCCCCCCCCCCCCACCCCCCCCCCCCTTCATTTCCTCTCCCACAATCTCCTCTGCCGTTTCCATCTGGCGGCCATTTTATTTGAACACATGGAAAGATAAGTGGACTCTTCGTTCTTTCTTCATACTGTCCTAAATGTTAAATGTTACCTGTTTTTGCCTGAAGAAGACCCAAGAGGTCGAAATGCATTGTGTCTTGTTGTCCTGTGCTTTGTTTGTCAATGTCCTTGGCGGTAACTAACCCCCTCTCTTTCTAAATTTTGCTTCATTCACCACCCTCACTCACTCCATTTTGAAACTTAATTTTGGACTGTTCTAGAACAGTACAAACAATCTAATCATGACCAATAATAAAATATTGAAATGTTCCACCTATTGTTCCTTCCACCTTAAGCCATAGCTGTTTGAATCTGACCAACTACAACAGAAAAAAGAAATCCCCAAGGAGAACCTCCATGTAAACAGATTCCTTGTAATTATACACGCAAAACCATGGAAAACATCAATGGTTAAAAACTGCAATTGAGTTGATTACTTTTGCTCTTTTCTGCTTTGTTGCTTTTTTGCCTAAATAATCATTATCTTTTACATAATTAACCTTGACACTTCTCATCACTTTGCAGTTAATAAAGAATTATGTTTGTCTGCAGAGCTGACGGTCATGAATTGAACAGTAGTAAAACTGTGGGTGGTTTTTTTTTGGCTTGGAAACCTGTCTGTCTGCCCAGCAGCTAATGGATACCTGATTCAATTCAGGGAAGGTTAAAGGCAAAGGAAGGAAGGAGAGGCAGGGCTCTGTCTTCC
>CM031605.1:2261442-2283942 GCA_018398815.1 Conus ventricosus
TGTTTTATGAGGAGAAAAAAAAAGGGCAATGAGAATAAACAAATGAACTTCCAATAAAGCAATTGCCACCACAACAAATATCTTCCTTTGCCAATCTTCCCAGGATATGAAGAACTGGTTTACAAGACAGCCACCTGACAGGACAGCCTGCTCTTGGGCTGCGAGCCACCCACCTGATCCTCGATGGCCTTGTGGTCTGTCTCCTGTAGCCAGGAGCCCAAGATGACGCTGTCGTCCACATGGCACATAGAGCGCAGCTGGGAGGTGGTGGTGTTGGCCGGGTTGTCCGTCAGCGTGAACTCCGCCACCAGCTCCCGCAGCAGGTTGGGGTACATTCCTGTCACATGGGTGGACCTGTGGTGAAACACTGTTCCCTTCTCCTCCCCATCTTTTTCCCCTTCCCCAACCATGACTCACTTCAAAAACAGACATACAATACAAAATGACAAAAAATATTTTCACAATGTTTCGAGTCTTCTATCTTTAAATTCTTAACAAGGACATGTTTCCATAAACAGCATCTTACATATCATTTTCTCTGATACAAGGCAGGTATGAACACACACACATGCACGCACGCACACACGCACGCACACACGCACCCATGCACGCACGCACGCACGCACCCACACACACACACACACACACACACACACACACACACACGCATTAGTTACCCTCAAAGGACTGTGGTGGCAGAAGGGACAAGACATCGTACAGTCTGAGTCGTATCATGGCCGCACTGGCCTCAGGTGAGCCCCATACATCTTTATCACATTGGGTAAACTGCAACAACATGTTACACAGCTACACCTCCACGCTGTCACCACAAAAACACACATTCCGTATCATTCACACATAATGCACTTCAACCATCAGTCCTCCCTAAAATACATACTCATCCCAAATAATTCACACATAATCCACCACCATCAGTCATCACAAACATATACTCATCCGGAATAATTCACACATAATCCACCACCACCATCAGTCATAAAAAATATAGTCATCCCAAATAGTTTAAACATAATACATTACCATGACGATCGCCAGTCACCAAAAACATACTCATCCCAAATCATTCACACATAATACATTACATTCACAATGGAAATACGTATCCAAGATAAGTTACACATAAAACACCACCACTACGACTCACCGAAAACATACTCATCCCAAATAATTCACAGATAACACACCACCACAACCATGGTTCACCAGAGAAATAATGATTCACACACAGCACACCACCACCCTCAGTCACCAAAGAAAAATAGTCATTCCCAAATAATTCACAGATAACACACCACTACCACCACTCATCACAAGAATATACTTACAAAATAATCAACACTTCATACGACACATTAACATCAGACATTATGTTCAGCTTGTAGGCATTGGTTGTGACAATTACATGGTCGGCAACTGTAACATGATGGCAACGGTGGTGACATTTGGCATGACTGACAATTGTAAAATGATGGCAATGGTCGTGACATTAAGCATGGTCGGCAATTGTAAGATGATGGCAATGGTGGTGACATATAGCATGACTGACAACTGTAAGATGATGGCAATGGTCGTGACATTAAGCATGGTCGGCAACTGTAAGATGATGGCAATGGTGGTGACATTTAGCATCATTGACAATTGTAAGATGATGGCAACGGTGGTGACATTTAGCATGACTGACAATTGTAAAATGATGGCAACGGTGGTGACATTTAGCATGGTCGGCAATTGTAAAATGATGGCAATGGTGGTGACATTTAGCATGACTGACAATTGTAAAATGATGGCAACGGTGGTGACATTTAGCATGGTCGGCAATTGTAAGATGATGGCAATGGTGGTGACATTTAGCATGGTCGGCAATTGTAAGATGATGGCAACGGTGGTGACATATAGCATGACTGACAATTGTAAGATGATGGCAATGGTGGTGACATTAAGCATGGTCGGCAATTGTAAGATGATGGCAATGGTGGTGACATTTAGCATGACTGACAATTGTAAGATGATGGCAATGGTGGTGACATTAAGCATGGTCGGCAATTGTAAGATGATGGCAATGGTGGTGACATTTAGCATGACTGACAATTGTAAGATGATGGCAATGGTGGTGACATTAAGCATGGTCGGCAATTGTAAGATGATGGCAATGGTGGTGACATTTAGCATGGTCTGCAATTGTGAGATGATGGCAATGGTGGTGACATTTAGCATGGTCTGCAATTGTGAGATGATGGCAACGGTGGTGACATTTAGCATGGTCTGCAATTGTGAGATGATGGCAACGGTGGTGACATTTAGCATGGTCTGCAATTGTGAGATGATGGCAACGGTGGTGACATTAAGCATGGTCTGCAATTGTGAGATGATGGCAATGGTGGTGACATTTAGCATGGTCGGCAATTGTAAGATGATGGCAATGGTGGTGACATTTAGCATGGTTGGCAATTGTAAGATGATGGCAATGGTGGTGACATTTAGCATGGTCGGCAATTGTAAGATGATGGCAATGGTGGTGACATATAGCATGACTGACAATTGTAAAATGATGGCAATGGTCGTGACATTAAGCATGGTCGGCAATTGTAAGATGATGGCAATGGTCGTGACATATAGCATGACTGACAATTGTAAGACGATGGCAACGGTGGTGACATTTAGCATGACTGACAATTGTAAAATGATGGCAACGGTGGTAACATTTAGCATGACTGACAATTGTAAAATGATGGCAATGGTGGTGATATTTAGCATGACTGACAATTGTAAGATGATGGCAATGGTGGTGACATTTAGCATGACTGACAATTGTACGATGATGGCAATGGTGGTGACATTTAGCATGGTCGGCAATTGTAAAATAATGGCAATGGTGGTGACATTTAGCATGACTGACAATTGTAAGATGATGGCAATGGTGGTGACATTTAGCATGACCGACAATTGTAAAATGATGGCAATGGTGGTGACATTTAGCATGGTCGGCAACTGTAAGATGATGGCAATGGTGGTGACATTTAGCATGGCTGGCAATTGTAAGATGATGGCAATGGTGGTGACATATATAGCATGACTGACAATTGTACGATGATGGCAACGGTGGTGACATTTAGCATGACTGACAATTGTAAGATGATGGCAACGGTGGTGACATTTAGCATGGCAGGCAATTGTAAGATGATGGCAATGGTGGTGACATTTTTAGCATGACTGACAATTGTACGATGATGGCAACGGTGGTGACATTTAGCATGACTGACAATTGTAAGATGATGGCAACGGTGGTGACATATATAGCATGACTGACAATTGTACGATGATGGCAACGGTGGTGACATTTAGCATGACTGACAATTGTACGATGATGGCAACGGTGGTGACATTTAGCATGACTGACAATTGTAAAATGATGGCAATGGTGGTGACATAATTAAACATGCTCAGCAATTGTAAGATGATGGCAATGGTCGTGACATTAAGTATGGTCAGCAATTGTAAGATGATGGCAATGGTGGTGACATTTAGCATGACTGACAATTGTAAGATGATGGCAACGGTGGTGACATTTAGCATGACTGACAATTGTAAGATGATGGCAACGGTGGTGACATTTAGCATGACTGACAATTGTAAGATGATGGCAATGGTTGTGACATTTAGCATGACTGACAATTGTAAGATGATGGCAATGGTCGTGACATTAAGCATGGTCTGCAATTGTAAGATGATGGCAATGGTGGTGACATTTAGCATGGTCGGCAATTGTAAGATGATGGCAATGGTGGTGACATTTAGCATGGTCGGCAATTGTAAGATGATGGCAATGGTGGTGACATTTAGCATGGTCGGCAATTGTAAGATGATGGCAAAGGTGGTGACATTTAGCATGGTCGGCAATTGTAAGATGATGGCAATGGTGGTGACATTTAGCATGGTCGGCAATTGTAAGATGATGGCAACGGTGGTGAAATTTAGCATGGTCGGCATGTATTGGATGATGGCTATGGTCATGACATACAGCATGGTTAGGCATTGAAAGATGACGTCACTAATGAACAATGAGCTGAAAAACGGACAATTAGCACAGCAACTGCTTGTCAGAGGCTGACAGTGACAGAGACATGGTGATGAAGACACTTACTGTCCCATCATCAGGAGGGCACACTCCAAGGGGGCGAGCATTCGCCGTATCACATCCTCCGTCACCAGGTCACGACAGTGGAGTAAGAAACTGTACATTGCTGTAGAATAAAAACAAGATAATAGAAAAAGAGATGGAATAAATGAAATAAAAAAAGAGAACATAAAGAAAATGAACAATATACAAAGGAAGGAACAGATATGGAAGGAAGAATGGAAGGGGGGAAAAATGAAGGTTACAATGATGGAAATTCCCAACACTCTGTGGGCTTACAACATCATAACCATGACAACTGATGACCACCTTCCACAAAAAGATAAGCAGTGCACAGTCCACTCTCAGTCTGTACAGCACCACTGCCTCGGCTACAGATTATAAGAAGTAGAAAATGCAAAGAGCTTGAAAAAAAGGAAACAGGCCACAAAGCCTGAAAAACAGTAGACAACAGTTGAAAATTATTATTAAAAAAAAAGGCAGAGACATTGTCATGGATATTTCTTTATGACCCTAAATGCTATTGTGGTCACTCTTGGGAATGACTTTGTCCATCTTGAAACTCCTAAAAACAAAACTCCTAAAAACAAGAATTAGTATCAGATAATGGCACATCAAAGCAACATATTTTTGTTTCCCGTTTCCTTCTTTCTTAACTACAGAAAAGTCACAGGTTTGTGTTTGTCTGTCTCCATTTCATTGAGTTTCTGTCTAAATGTCTCGTGTCCATTTTTTTCCCTAAGGTACACTGATGTGCTCTGTGGCACAGTGTGTTGGTTGTGGCTCTATGGTACAGTGTGTTGGTTGTGGCTCTATGGCACAGTGTGTTGGTTGTGGCTCTATGGCACAGTGTGTTGGTTGTGGCTCTATGGTACAGTGTGTTGGTTGTCACTCTATGGCACAGTGTGTTGGATGTCACTCTATGGCACAGTGTGTTGGTTGTTGCTCTATGGTACAGTGTGTTGGATGTTGCTCTATGGCACAGTGTGTTGGTTGTCACTCTATGGCACAGTGTGTTGGTTGTGGCTCTATGGCACAGTGTGTTGGTTGTCACTCTATGGCACAATGTGTTGGTCGTGGCTCTATGGCACAGTGTGTTCGTTGTGGCTCTATGGCACAGTGTGTTGGTTGTGGCTCTATGGTACAGTGTGTTGGTTGTGGCTCTATGGCACAGTGTGTTGGTTGTGGCTCTATGGCACAGTGTGTTGGATGTTGCTCTATGGCACAGTGTGCTGGTTGTCACTCTATGGCACAGTTGTGTTGGTTGTGGCTCTATGGCACAGTGTGTTGGTTGTCACTCTATGGCACAATGTGTTGGTTGTGGCTCTATGGCACAGTGTGTTGGTTGTGGCTCTATAGCACAGTGTGTTGGTTGTCACTCTATGGCACAGTGTGTTGGTTGTGGCTCTATGGTACAGTGTGTTGGTTGTTGGCTCTATGGCACAGTGTGTTGGTTGTGGCTCTATGGTACAGTGTGTTGGTTGTTGCTCTATGGCACAGTGTGATGGTTGTCACTCTATGGCACAGTGTGTTGGTTGTGGCTCTATGGTACAGTGTGTTGGTTGTGGCTCAATGGCACAGTGTGTTGATTGTGGCTCTATGGTACAGTGTGTTGGTTCTCACTCTATGGTACAGTGTGTTGGTTGTCACTCTATGGCACAGTGTGTTGGTTGTGGCTCAATGGCACAGTGTGTTGATTGTGGCTCTATGGTACAGTGTGTCGGTTCTCACTCTATGGCACAGTGTGTTGGTTGTCACTCTATGGCACAGTGTGTTGGTTGTGGCTCAATGGCACAGTGTGTTGGTTTGTCACTCTATGATACAGTGTGTTGGTTGTGGCTCTATGGCACAGTGTGTTGGTTGTGGCTCTATGGCACAGTGTGTTGGTTGTGGCTCTATGGCAAAGTATGTTGGTTGTGGCTCTATGGCACAGTGTGTTGGTTGTGGCTCTATGGTTACAGTGTGTTGGTTGTGGCTCTATGGTACAGTGTGTTGGTTGTCACTCTATGGTACAGTGTGTTGGTTGTGGCTCTATGGCACAGTGTGTTGGTTGTTGCTCTATGGTACAGTGTGTTGGTTGTTGCTCTATGGTACAGTGTGTTGGTTGTGGCTCTATGGCACAGTGTGATGGTTGTGGCTCTATGGTACAGTGTGTTGGTTGTGGCTCTATGGTACAGTGTGTTGGTTGTTGCTCTATGGCACAGTGTGTTGGTTGTCACTCTATGGCACATGTGTGCTGGTTGTCGCTCTATGGCACAGTGTGTGTTGGTTGTTGCTCTATGGCACAGTGTGTTGGTTGTCATCTATGGTACAGTGTGTTGGTTGTGGCTCTATGGTACAGTGTGTTGGTTGTGGCTCTATGGCACAGTGATGTTGGTTGTAGCTCTATGGCACAGTGTGTTGGTTGTAGCTCTATGGCACGTGTGTTGGTTGTGGCTCTATGGTACAGTGTGTTGGTTGTGGCTCTATGGTACAGTGTGTTGGTTGTGGCTCTATGGTACAGTGTGTTGGTTGTGGCTCTATGGTACAGTGTGTTGGTTGTAGCTCTATGGCACAGTGTGTTGGTTGTGCTCTATGGCACAGTGTGTTGGTTGTGGCTCTATGGTACAGTGTGTTGGTTGTCACTCTATGGCACAGTGTGTTGGTTGTGGCTCTATGGCACAGTGTGTTGGTTGTCACTCTATGGCACAGTGTGATGGTTGTCACTCTATGGCACAGTGTGTTGGTTGTGGCTCTATGGTACAGTGTGTTGGTTGTGGCTCTATGGTACAGTGTGTTGGTTGTGGCTCTATGGTACAGTGTGTTGGTTGTTGCTCTATGGTACAGTGTGATGGTTGTGGCTCTATGGTACAGTGTGTTGGTTGTGGCTCTATGGTACAGTGTGTTGGTTGTTGCTCTATGGTACAGTGTGTTGGTTGTTGCTCTATGGCACAGTGTGTGGTTGTGCCTCTATGGCACAGTGTGATGGTTGTGGCTCTATGGTACAGTGTGTTGGTTGTGGCTCTATGGTACAGTGTGTTGGTTGTGGCTCTATGGTACAGTGTGTTGGTTGTTGCTCTATGGTACAGTGTGATGGTTGTGGCTCTATGGTACAGTGTGTTGGTTGTGGCTCTATGGTAAAGTGTGTGGTTGTGGCTCTATGGTACAGTGTGTTGGTTGTGGCTCTATGGTACAGTGTGTTGGTTGTTGCTCTATGGCAGCGTGTTGGCTGTTGCTCTATGGCACAATGTGTTGGTTGTGGCTCTATGGCACAGTGTGTTGGTTGTGGCTCTATGACACAGTGTGTTGGTTGTCGCTCTATGGTACAGTGTGTTGGTTGTCGCTCTATGGTACAATGTGTTGGTTGTCACTCTATGGCACAGTGTGTTGGTTGTGGCTCTATGGCACAGTGTGTTGGTTGTCGCTCTATGGTACAGTGTGTTGGTTGTTGCTCTATGGCAGTGTGTTGGCTGTTGCTCTATGGCACAATGTGTTGGTTGTGGCTCTATGGCACAGTGTGTTGGTTGTGGCTCTATGGCACAGTGTGCTGGTTGTCGCTCTATGGCACAGTGTGTTGGTTGTTGCTCTATGGCACAATGTGTTGGTTGTGGCTCTATGGCACAGTGTGTTGGTTGTGGCAAAGCGCTGTCACTGACCTCCCAGTGCCCCTGCACGGCCTTCCAGCGTCACCTGCCAGGTGAATGCATCTCCCCGCACCTTCTCCGCCTCCAGCTCACGCGTGGACCGTGGGAAGGCGTTACGCCACAGCAGCAACATTCGAGGCAGGTGGTTCTTTATCACAGACGATCCTGAAGTGAGGATAATGCATTGTTATGGATCAATAAAATGTGTAATATACACTTTTCAAGTGTTCGGGGGAAAAAATCCCTTTTTAAACTATTGATAGTTTGTTACTCTGTAACTTTATTAAGCTTTTCTCAAAAGGAATCTTAATACTAGGTTTTGCCGGTTTTTTTATTTTACTTTATCAGAATCAACAATAAATAAACTGATCCATCTTCACATAACATTCAGACACGAAAAATTTCAACAAAGAATCAAAACACTAACAAAACCTGTTATGGATACAACCGTGTGGAGAGGAGATAAAAAAAAAAAAAAAAAAGGCACACAAATAATTTACAGGGATGAAGAAAACAAACAGAGCTTGGAACAAACTGAAAGATTTCAAAACTCACCAAGATATTTCACAGTGTGCATGGCTCTAGGATCTTTGGTTCAAAGAAGGCACAGTCATTGAAAACTCACCAAGATATTTCACAGTGTGCATGGCTCTAGGATCTTTGGTTCAAAAGAAGGCACAGTCATTGAAAACTCACCAAGATATTTCACAGTGTGCATGGCTCTAGGATCTTTGGTTCAAAAGAAGGCACAGTCATTGAAAACTCACCAAGATATTTCACAGTATGCATGGGTCTAGGATCTTTGGTTCAAAAGAAGGCACAGTCATTGAAAACTCACCAAGATATTTCACAGTATGCATGGCTCTAGGATCTTTCACAGTGTGCATGGCTCTAGGATCTTTCACAGTATGCATGGCTCTAGGATCTTTCACAGTATGCATGGCTCTAGGATCTTTCACAGTGTGCATGGCTCTAGGATCTTTCACAGTGTGCATGGCTCTAGGATCTTTCACAGTGTGCATGGCTCTAGGATCTTTC
This sequence comes from Conus ventricosus, assembly GCA_018398815.1. Taxonomy (NCBI): domain Eukaryota; kingdom Metazoa; phylum Mollusca; class Gastropoda; order Neogastropoda; family Conidae; genus Conus; species Conus ventricosus. Next base: position 2,270,260 of record CM031605.1, read on the forward strand.
ACAGTGTGCATGGCTCTAGGATCTTTCACAGTGTGCATGGCTCTAGGATCTTTCACAGTGTGCATGGCTCTAGGATCTTTCACAGTGTGCATGGCTCTAGGATCTTTCACAGTGTGCATGGCTCTAGGATCTTTGGTTCAAAAGAAGGCACAGTCATTCAGAACACACACAAGCTCAGAATTCATAATACTATACAGGCATTTGCACGGCCATGCTGAGTCTGCAAAGAAGGCCAGAGGCTACACACAGTCGTACCTAAAGTCATTAGAGCTCCCAACAGTAGCCAGCCTGACTGCGTCCTTTGTAACGACAGGCGACTGTTCTGAGATGCAGTGCGTAGCAACTCCTCTGCTATACTGAAGATTTGCTGGATACATACCAAAATGAAAAACAAAAAAACTGTTTATTAAATGCATATCCATAAAAACAGTTCAATGTTGTATCATCAATCCGATTTTTACATATGCTGTGCTGTGTTGTACTGTGCTGTGTTGTGCTGTGTTGTGTTTGAGTTGTGTTGTGTGTATGCAAGCACATATTTATGCATGTATGTGTAGTCGCTGATTTTTAATACTTTCAAAGCTCTAAAACATTCAGACCAGCTCTATCCATCAGAGAGAGAGAGAGAGAGAGAGAGAGAGAGAGAGAGAGAGAGAGAGAGAGAGAGAGAGAGAGGAGAGTGTCACGGTCAAAATAAACACAACCAAATTCGTGGTCAATCGCCACCAGCCCAGTCGGACATAAGCTCTAACTCAAATATTCTGGGCATCAGGCAGACGGCCCCATGTGTCGGATCCAGCCAATTAAGCATAGGGGAGAGGTTCCACGGAGACGGTCTGTCTAGCCAGACGGACTAAGTAGCTGACCGACGCCTCGATGTCTGGTCAAACGAGTCTCGACGCCCGGATCAGACTCATCCGGCCAATTTGAGCACGGCGAGAGGCTAATCCTAATCTTCCCCGTAGACAGTCGGAGTGGCTGACCAACGTCTCAACAGGTTGGCCAGACCTATTGCAACGTCTGGGCCAGGCTGATCTAGCCAATTTACGACGTCGCCGGAAAGGGAGAGGGAGAAGGTAGTATGTGGTGGGGGGTGAAATCAAGCTAATCAATTAAATGACCAATTGACCACCACAGAGAGTAAGGCGTGTAGGCGTGACTGTCATGATTTGAATATCCAATGGAATTAGAGGGAGATAACTTTGGGTACGAGGTGGTAAAAATACTGACCAATGGTACTCGCCCTTGGACACGGAGTTAGGAGATAAAGTAATGCGTGAAGAGAGGAAGGGAGAACGAACAGAGAGACAGAGAGAGAGAGAGAGGTTCTGGGGTGTAGTCTCTGCAGGAGAAAGGCAGAGAGATGAGAGGAGTGAAGTTTAAGCATTAGCACCAGATAGTCTGCAGAGGAGGGACTAAAGAGAGATGTGGAGAGAGAGAGTTGCTACGAGGCTTGTTCAATTTAAGATGACACTAGGCTTGCCGTTTGGAAACGAAGCACCGCACAGAAAAATGTTTATACCAAACACAACTTTAAAGTTTACCTGATTAGAATTGCAGAAAATAAAGTTGACGTCATGACGCAACTCGGAGTATGACGTAATTACAACTGTGTTTCAAACAGCTGAGCCTGAAAAAAATGGACGTCACCAATGAGCAATTTCGTTTCTACACTTTCACAAGGCTACAACTTGGTGACGATTGTAGGAGGATACACGCAGATTTGCAAGCTGTTTACGGAACGGATTGTGTGTCTTACCGCACAGTTTGCAGATGGGTCAAACAATTAAGAGCAGGTAGGGCGCCATCTGATTGGGGTAATCGTGCAGAGCGAGCTTTACCAGCTCGGAACGAACAAAACATTGCATTTGTGAAAAGACTGATAGAGGAGGATCCACATTCGACTGTGCGGGAATTAAGCGAGGCATGTGAGCTTTCAATTGGCACCATTAACAACATTCTGCACAAAGACCTTCACATGAGAAAACTGGCTGCAAGATGGGTGCCACATCTCTTAAGCGATGATCAGAAGCAGCAGCGGGTGGCATGTTCACGCAAACTGCTCGACGAGTTTGAGCCCAATGGGCCAAAACGACTGTGTGACTTAGTGACGGGAGACGAGAGTTGGCTGACATTCTACGGCATCCCCAACAAACGCTGCAACCGCATGTGGGTTGGCCCTGACGGAGACCGACCAGTTGTTCTTCGCCCAGGATTCCAGAGTCGCAAGCGAATGTTTTCTATTTTTTTCAACACGCAAGGCCTTGTGGCAATTGACATTTTGCCTGAGAAATCAACAATCACTGCCTCCTACTATACCCAAGTTGTGCTCCCAAAAGTTGTAGGAAAAATCCATGAGCAGCGCCCAACCGTCAGCACCCAGAGGACCCTTCTTCTGCATGACAATGCCAGTGTCCATAAGGCGAAGGTCACCACGACCTTCCTGAGCGAGCAAGGAATCCAAGTTTTGGACCACCCACCCTACAGCCCCGACTTGGCCCCATGCGACTTCTGGCTGTTCCCTGCTCTGAAGGAAAAGCTCGCTGGGCGTAAGTTTGACCGGGTACAAGACCTCGCCAAAGCCGTAAGATCAGAGTTGTACGGTCTGCCTAAAACCGACTACCAGAGGGCGCTTGAGAATTGGCGTAGGAGGCTTGAAATTTGCATTCGAGCCAACGGAGAATACTTCGAGGGGATGTAAAAGTTTCAAGTTGCTGAGATGAGAGGTACGTTTTTTAAGGGGGTGGTGACATCTTAAATTGAACAACCCTCGTAACTAATGAAGAGAAAAAGAAAGAAAAGAAAAGGAAAAGAAAAGCAACCATGTCCATTTAATAGAGCAGACTAGGAGAGAGAGAGAGAGTGCAATGCGTTAATGCAGAAGAAGGAAAGGAGAACAGATCGATGTTGATAGTCACTGTTCCATCTGAACCGGGGGTTCGACCTCATACTTGGCCAGCGCCACTTTCATCGGCAGTCCAACCTGACCAACACCAGCGGTCTGACCTGACCAGTGCCAGCAGTCCAGCTTGACCGTGCCAGCAGTCTAACCTGACCAATGCCAGCAGTTGTGTCGTGTTGTGAAAGCGACAGTGAAAGGAAAAAAAAAGGAAAAGAAAAAGACAGTGATTCGTGAATAGTTAAGATCACCTGGCCAGGTAAAGTAGAAATCTATTTATACCCGGGTTAGTTAATGATGTTTTAGATAAATGATTTTGTGAAGTTCAGGAAAGAGAGAATGTTTTATTTTGTTTGATTCCATATGCATTGATGTTTCGTTCTATGATCATGTGTAGTAAAGTTATAGACTTTACTAGTGGTTTGATGTGACGAATGCATGATATATGAATGAGATTGTAAGCAAGCTGTGAGTGTGTTTGGGCTGTGCGCTAGTCCTTCCTCCACTGACATCACCCGAGGTTGACAGAGAGTGAGTGAGTGAGTGAGTGCGTGCGTGAGTGCGTGCGTGCATCTCCTTCTCACCCTTCTTCCACTTACAAATCCAGTCAATGCCACTACTTCCCGTCTCCCCATTGCTCACTTTGCCATTGGATTACAAATGCCCATGGGACACACATGCAGTCTCCCCTCCACTCCCTGTCAGTGGCCCTCCCCTCCCCTTCTGCCTATTACTCCTTTTGTCTTTGGTACCATAAATGCCCACAGGACACTGATACTTTCCCCGTCCCTTTCCCACCTCTCCTTCACTCCCCACGAATGTCCCATTCCCTCCACCCCCTCACATTCCCTGTAGCATGAGGAATGCTACACTGAGACACGGAGAGACATCCCACCCACTCCCCACTCAATCCACTTCCACTTCCCTTTCCTCCAACAACTCACCTTGCCTTTGGCGTGGGGAATGCCCAAGGGACACTGATACACTCCCCCCAGCAAAGCGGCCAGAGCACTGCTGTAGCCGGACACCGCCTCAGGCGAGGACTTGAGCTTCTCCATACGCTCCACACAGCGGTCCAGCAAGGGGGCTAACTGTGAGGGCAGGGCGACGGCAATGCTGCCCAGACACCAGGAGGCGGAGAGGCGGGCGGCATGGCTGGGGTGGATGAGCACCGACACCACTGGTTCAATGATGCCTGCACGAGACGGTTGGACCTGCATGATTTGGAGCTTTCCACGGTGATGGTAGTGTAGCTAATACTTCATACAGTTATGCATTCTTACATGCTCACAGGTACGAGCGTGTGCGCACACACACACACACACACACACACACACACACACACACACACACACTCACTCACACCACACACACACACACACACACACACACACACACACACACACACACACTATTTACCCTAAAGCAGCTATTGGCATACTTTTCAACTAAAATGAGCTCTTTTTTTTCTCCAAGTGTGTGTGTGCACATCTTCCAAATTTTTGTAAAAAGCAAGGGTGATGAGAGTGGTGGCTTGGGGGATGGAGATTCGTTTTCACCTACGATCACACAGCAGAGGGTAGAGACACACCCGATCCTCCAGTGACCACAGCAGTAACAGTTTCTTCCAACACAAATAACTTTCAAACCTGATTCATGGGCATACTTTGGCATAAATTCATGCTCTCTCACTTTTCTTTTCTTTTTTTTCTTTTTCTTTTTTTTTCAAATTTCAGGGCTTGTAGTCCCACTATTGTTCCAACCTATCAGCATGTTATAGAAGACTCTGGCATAGGCAGACACAATTCCATGCACGTTTTCACTGTTTGGTCAAAGCAATGTTCCAACCTATCAGCATGTTATAGAAGACTCTGGCATAGGCAGACACAATTCCATTCACGTTTTCACTGTTTGATCAAAGCAATGTTCCACCTATCAGCATGTTATAGAAGACTCAGGCATAGGCAGACACAATTCCATGCACGTTTTCACTGTTTGGTCAAAGCGATGTTCCAACCTATCAGCATGTTATAGAAGACTCAGACACAGGCTGACACAATTCCATGCACGTTTTCACTGTTTGGTCAAAGCAATGTTCCAACCTATCAGCATGTTATAGAAGACTCAGACACAGGCTGACACAATTCCATGCACGTTTTCACTGTTTGGTCAAAGCAATGTTCCAACCTATCAGCATGTTATAGAAGACTCAGACACAGGCAGACACAATTCCATGCACGTTTTCACTGTTTGGTCAAAGCAATGTTCCAACCTATCAGCATGTTATAGAAGACTCAGACACAGGCTGACACAATTCCATGCACGTTTTCACTGTTTGGTCAAAGCAATGTTCCAACCTATCAGCATGTTATAGAAGACTCAGACACAGGCAGACACAATTCCATGCACGTTTTCACTGTTTGGTCAAAGCAATGTTCCAACCTATCAGCATGTTATAGAAGACTCAGACACAGGCAGACACAATTCCATGCACGTTTTCACTGTTTGGTCAAAGCGATGTTCCAACCTATCAGCATGTTATAGAAGACTCAGACACAGGCAGACACAATTCCATGCACGTTTTCACTGTTTGGTCAAAGCGATGTTCCAACCTATCAGCATGTTATAGAAGACTCAGACACAGGCAGACACAATTCCATGCACGTTTTCACTGTTTGGTCAAAGCGATGTTCCAACCTATCAGCATGTTATAGAAGACTCAGACACAGGCAGACACAATTTCGTGCACGTTTTCACTGTTTGGTCAAAGCAATGTTCCAACCTATCAGCATGTTATAGAAGACTCAGACACAGGCAGACACAATTCCATGCACGTTTTCACTGTTTGGTCAAAGCGATGTTCCAACCTATCAGCATGTTATAGAAGACTCAGACACAGGCAGACACAATTCCATGCACGTTTTCACTGTTTGGTCAAAGCGATGTTCCAACCTATCAGCATGTTATAGAAGACTCAGACACAGGCAGACACAATTCCATGCACGTTTTCACTGTTTGGTCAAAGTACACCAAGATGACGCAATGGTTACATATCACAAATGCAGATACTGCTCAAGAATTTGGAATCTAAATTTTGGTGGTGATGGTGATGTTGCTGCTGCGGTGATGTTGGAGTACTGACCAGTGGCGGGCTCCTGCACCAGAGGACTGGCGGAAGTGCCCAGCCGCAGCACCAGACTGCCCAGCTCATGCAGGGCACACACCAAACGTGCTGACTGGCCGTCAGGTCCCCCGCCTGGCTCTTTCCTTCTGCCGCCTCCACTGTGGCCTCCCCTGCAAACAGCGCACCCTTTGTACTCGTTCCATTCACCACACTGCCTGAAAACAGCTGCTGGAACTTTTTCCCCTTTTCTAGTCAGCACTTCTTTCCTTTTCATTCAGCAGATTCTTATTTCTGTTAAAGCAGACTTTCATCATCTTCTACTTATTTACATGTATTCCACATGAGCGGCTTATTTCATTTATCTTAAACATTTTCAAGAACAACTGCATCTCTTAAGCTTGGAGTCCTCCAACAACAGATCTTGTGAATAATCTGAAAATCATCATTATTCGAGAGAGATCTAATATTTCTGTATTAGAATATTCAATAAACACATTGTTTATCTCTGAATACATATCTTGATAAATGTTTGTAGTATATTTACTTTAAAGATCTGCAATATGCTCTACAAGAAGCCTTATTTCAAAGACGTAAGCAAATTTCATATGAAGTCTTCAGGCTTGCATCTGATCATATTTTACGCAAAACTTCAGTCTACAGTTCTAATCTGAGCAAACAAAAAATACTGACTATTGTAAACACTCATACTCAGAATTGACAAAATCCATAGACAACAAAACATTTTTAAAAATCCAGAGAAATGTAAGCACTGAAAAAAACACACAAACAATAAGCAATAAAAAAGAAAAACAAGACCTAAGTATGTACTCGAAAATCAAACTACAGTCAAATGAAGAGCTAGAAAATCATCATCATTTCCCCTTCAATCCACTCACCCACAGCATTCCTCCTTCATCATTTCCCCTTCAATCCACTCACCCACAGCATTCCTCCTTCATCATTTCCCCTTCAATCCACTCACCCACAGCATTCCTCCTTCATCATTTCCCCTTCAATCCACTCACCCACAGCATCCCTCCTTCATCATTTCCCCTTCAATCCACTCACCCACAGCATTCCTCCTTCATCATTTCCCCTTCAATCCACTCACCCACAGCATCCCTCCTTCATCATTTCCCCTTCAATCCACTCACCCACAGCATCCCTCCTTCATCATTTCCCCTTCAATCCACTCACCCACAGCATTCATCTGTTTGATGATGACCTGACAGATCTCCTTGGCAGCAGCAATCTGCGCCTTTTCTCCCAGCATACCCCCGATGACAGAGCGCATGATGAAGAGGATGCACTTGCGGGCGTAGACGGCATCCACATGGGTGGTGGTGGCCCGGGGGTTGGCCACCAGGTCCAGGACGTGGTTGAGGAATACGGAGATGTTGCGCTCCAGCCACAGGCCTCCCATGCACTTGATCAGCTCCACATAGGCCTGAACAATGAAGAGATCATCACCTACATCAGCTCCACACAGGCCTGAACAATGAAGAGATCATCACCTACATCAGCTCCACACAGGCCTGAACAATGAAGAGATCATCACCTACATCAGCTCCACACAGGCCTGAACAATGAAGAGATCATCACCTACATCAGCTCCACACAGGCCTGAACAATGAAGTGAACAGATCACTGATCATCACCTACATCAGCTCCACACAGGCCTGAACAATGAAGTGCGCACGTGCGTGCGTGCGTGCGTGCGTGCGTGCGTGAGAGAGAGAGAAAACGAGAGACAGTGACAGAGAAAGGTAGAGGGTGGAAGAGAGAGAATGCTTATGTGTGTGTGTGTGTGTGTGCATGTGTGTGAGTGTGCGCTTGTGTTTGTGTGCGCACGTGCATGCATGTGCGCGCACATTTTTACCATTCTAAACGTTCTGTTTGCCAAGATTTCCATGCACCCAATCATGAAATGCTTTTCACCACTATGACACAATACAACAAACACAGTAGAAATTTTGCAACAGAAAACAGCATATCAAGATGATACAAACGCAACAAAACACAAGACATATACAACTGAAAACCAAAGCACCTAAAAATGGGTGTTTTTTTAAAACTTTTTTGTAAGAATAGCATTTCTTTTGTTTTGTTTTTTTAACTACAGAAAAAAGTGGACTTGCCAGCCTTTCTTCCATGACCCACCCTACCCCTCTCCCCAACATCTTACGTCTTAGTATCACAGTCAGTCAATCAGACTGATCACCAGACCTAGTTCTCCTGCTGTCTAGCACTAGCAGCCTGTATCAGACAGTGCTAAACTGGAGATGGGAAGATGATTTCACAGCAGGAGTTCATCCCTCCTTCAGCTTTTTACCTGGCAGAGATTATCTCATCCTTCCACAACGCCACTTGCTGATTAAGTGCCCTTGAAGAGGATGGGGTGGGGTTGGGGGAAACAGGACCTGGGAGAGAGCAGTAGGCTTGTATGCATGCAGAAATGCAAACCGTACACACCAACAGATAATTTGAAACCTGTTTATCATCTGATTAACCTTAGGTTGTACAAGACCACACACATGCATGTGCACACGCACACACATGTATGCATGCACACACAAATGAACCCATGAATGCATGTATGCGTGTCCATGCACACACACACACACACACACACACACACACACACACACCACAAATGAACCCATGAATGCATGTACGTGTGTGCATGCACGCGCACACACACACACACACACACACACACACACACACACACACACACACCACATACACTCATGTGCTCACTCTCTCACTCACCACACACAACCACACACATATACTCACTCGCTAACTCACCCACTCTCACTCTCTCACACACACACACACACACACACACACACACACACAGGCAAGTACATGTGTCTTTACCCAAACACAACAAGCACGGAGGCCACCACACAATCATCCAAACAGAAACACAAACTATCACTTTAATATTAAGAAGAAGAAGAAGAAGAGAAAAAGACCACACACACACACACACACACACACACACACACACACACACACACACACACACACAGCAACAAAACTTTCCAATCTTCCAGACAATGTCTGAAGCATGGAAGTCCTCTCCAAATCTCCCCCCAAGCTGAACTTTGGCCCTTTTAAGCCCCCAGATAACCCCTTATGGTACCCACATAGGCCGGCTGCAAGTGTCTGTAAGTGCTCTTGAGACAGGAACTGGTATAGGAGAGGAGAGGAAGGAAATAAATAGGGGAGTGGGGGGTAGAAAACAGGAAGGGGGGTGGGGGTGGAGGGGTAATAGGGCAGACTGGCAGGGAAGACTGAAGGAGGTGCTGGGAGAAAGGGTGGGGTTGAGGGATGAAGGTGGTGGTTGCAGAGCAGTGCCTGTGTTAGGGAAAGGGGATGTGACTTGAGAAGGGATGGTGGATGAGGACAGGGAGGTGGGCCACTGTGTCTGTTCTAAGAATGTTGGGTGAAGAGGGACTGAAGCAGTTGACTGAATGGCGAAATGAGCTCTATTGATGACCAGCAAATAGTCCTCTCTCCCTCCCCCCCCCCCATCCCTCCACACACACACTCTCTCTCCTCTCCTCTCTCCCACTCCCCCCCCCCCCCCCTCTCTCCTCTCTCTCTTCCTCTCTTTTAAATATGGGGTGTTACAAGAGTACAGAATCATGTATTTTACCTATTTCACATATACCATATACACATTATAAGCGTATATACAACTTCCCTGATGCATGGTTACATGCATACATGCATTGTCCTATTCGGTTATGTATTTACATCACAAGTCCCTTTGTAATGAAGTTCATTCTGGTTTCTCGCCTCCCCCCCCTTCTCCACACCCATACCCCTTCCCACTCCTCCATGTGCCTACACTCTCCCTTAACTGTCCCAATTTCTTTCTCTCTCTTTTGATTAAAAAAAAAATTATGTGTCCGGGTTCTCTTCAGGTTTGTATGTATACCTGCTGTACTTTGCCTTATGGTGCTGTTTTCTGGTGCTTGATGTATCTATTTAAGTATGGATCTACTTCAGCGATCACCTTGCTTTATGGTGCTGTTTTCTGGTGCTTGATGTATCTATTTAAGTATGGATCTACTTCAGCGATCACCTTGCTTATTCCTTTTTTCTGTCTCTTCAATGAGAATAAGATGTTAAAAAAGAAATCAAATAAGCAAATGAAACAACAGCAACAATCAGCCTGTTTACAGGCCTATTCTTCATCCTCAGTATAAAAAACCCAACATACTCCTCCACCTCCTCCTCCTCCTGCCTCCTCCATCACCATAACCACAGTCTCATCAACAACCATGGGAACCCATGTGATGAGCACCTCCTCCTCCTGCCTCCTCCATCACCATAACCACAGTCTCATCAACAACCATGGGAACCCATGTGATGAGCAGCAGGCCCACCCTCCAGTCTGAATAACCCTCCATCACACGCTTATCATCATCCTGCCCTAGTCTGAATAACCCTCCATCACACGCTTATCATCATCTCCCCCCCTCCGCTTCCACCCTAGTCTGAATAACCCTCCATCACACGCTTATCATCATCCTGCCCTAGTCTGAATAACCCTCCATCACACGCTTATCATCATCCTGCCCTAGTCTGAATAACCCTCCATCACACGCTTATCATCATCCTGCCCTAGTCTGAATAACCCTCCATCACACGCTTATCATCATCCTGCCCTATCTGGTTACCTGACCCAGGTGAGGAAAGGGTCACCTGACAACAGCATGTTCACACTTGACCACCTGCTCCCCCCTCCCCCCCCCCCCCCCCCTTCCTTTTCACATCTGGCCTCTGGTCAAGATGTGATGGGCAAGATAGCCAAGCTGTCAGTGCCCTGGACTTCCCACTGAAGAGCCCTGTCGGCTGTATTGATCGAGTCCAAGCACTGGTTTCCTTGGTACTTTTGTTTCACAGTCTCTTCTCCAGCGCCACTTGATGGTATGATCAGACACGTGCTTAGGCGGATCTGTCGGGTGCACCAGGAGAGGGGAGGCAAAGCGGATCTGTCGGGTGCACCAGGAGAGGGGAGGCAAAGCGGATCTGTCGAGTGCACCAGGAGAGGGGAGGCAAACAGAGGGTGGCAGGGAAGGAAAATATGGGTGGGAGGAGTGATGGTGGGGGGAAGGGTGATGGTGCCGGTGGTGATCCTTCCTCAAGAGGCTGTTTCTTGCCTGTGATGGCGGTTCCCTCTGCAGTTGTCAGCCAGGGTTGGCAAGCCTGAGGGCCTCGTTCTGAGGTGAGGAGAGGGTGATGGTGGTCATTTGCTTTGGTGCAGTAGCATGCTGAATGCCCTTCCATTTGAGGGGCCTGGGATGAGGATGAGGCTGTGTGTGCGTGCGTGCATGCGTGTGCGTGTGCATGCGCGTGTGTGCGCACGTGCACGCACATATGCATGTGTGTGCTTGTAAGCTTGTACACTAGTGTGCATCCATAATTATGTGCTTGCATGCCTGCATGCATGTTGAGCTAGAGAGAGAAACAAGGAGAGAGAATCTCTCTTTCTCTCTGTGCATCTCTGTGAGTGCCTATATCCTAGGTAAGGCACTGAACAAATGCCGGATGTTATTATTTCTGTTATTTTTATTACTATCATTCTTATCATTATTATCATCATCATCATTGAAAATAGAAGGCAGGAGGACAGAAAGGGGAGGAGGTATGAGAGACAAAGTCTCAGATCCAAACAATTTGTTTTGTCAGGTTAAATTCCATTCACAGTATAACTGGATATTTGGCCTGCGCACACACAGTCTTCTCCCAGCAGCCAATTTCTGCCCCTCACCTGCCACTGGGACTGCCATCCTCAGCATGAACAATGCAGCCAGTCTGCCCCTCACCTGCCACTGGGACTGCCATCCTCAGCATGAACAATGCAGCCAGTCTGCCCCTCACCTGCCACTGGGAATGCCATCCTCAGCATGAACAATGCAGCCAGTCCCCTCACCTGCCACTGGGACTGCCATCCTCAGCATGAACAATGCAGCCAGTCTGCCCCTCACCTGCCACTGGGAATGCCATCCTCAGCATGAACAATGCAGCCAGTCTGCCCCTCACCTGCCACTGGGAATGCCATCCTCAGCATGAACAATGCAGCCAGTCTGCCCCTCACCTGCCACTGGGAATGCCATCCTCAGCATGAACAATGCAGCCAGTCCACCTTCTGGAAGTGTCATCAACAGCACACTTCAAAGACTTCTACTTGCCTGGCCTCCCATAGAAAAGGCATCTGTCCAAAGGATGTTTATCTTCACACTGCTGTTGAAGGTCCTGGCTACGCTTAGCTGACCTGCTGCTAGGTGTTCTGTCTTTCACCACGGAGACCTCAAGGTCTGTGCAAACTGGGATGATTCCAATGACATAGCTGGCATGCTGACAGGTGATATTTGTCTGTCTCCAGGCGCTCGGAAAGGTCTACGTTTCGCCAAGCTTAATAACTCCTCACATCTTCCCAGTCTAAGCTATTTATTGAAATGGTTCGGCTGGAGCCTCACAATCATTTTGGTCACAGTTTCAAATAATTCATTGTTAGGATAGACCCCACTTCGCTTGGTTTGAGTACGCTAGGCTGTGCTGGGTTAGGCCGTATTACATTATACAATGCAATTCCTCGACTTATTCTGCAATGCTGTTTTAAATCTCAATCTGAATGTGGTTATGAATTTTCATTTAGAAAACTCTGGAGTAAAAAAAATTCCTAACGTAATAAATACTTCAAACTTCCCAGCAGGCAACACTGTTGCCCTTGTCTGTAAATATTCAAATGAAATTGAATGGAGAGTTTTGTTTTCATATTCTCATCTGACTCTTAACCTAAGTGTTCAAGTCTCAGGCTCAGACAGAAAAGATGAAAAACTTATCATGTGGACAAACAAGTTCATAATTAAAACACAAATCCATGGTTCTCTCTCTCTCTCTCTCTCTCTCTCTCTCTCTGTCTCTCTCTCTAATCCCCTTCCCTTTTCCCTCCCTTTCCTCCCTCCCTTTTTGAAGGTAAAAGCAGTCCACACGACTTGTGCATGTATATATGTGCTTGTGTATGTGCGTGTGCATTTGTATGCTGATGATCTTTCAGTGACAGCATGTCCTACACAAACAAACGTTTTATGACACTCCTTCCCTTCCAACCACACCAACCCTCCACTCTGTTCTCTTTTCCTCTCACTCTCTCTCTCTGTCTCTCTCTCTCTCTCTCTCTTGCCCCTCCTCTCCCCCTCATGACCTCCCTCTGCCTACATACCCCTGGTCCTCGTACACTCGGTATGCAGTGCTCTTCAAAAAGATATAAATAATCTTACTGAGTGGTCCAAACTAAATCACATGGCCCTCCATCCTATGAAATCCAAATTTATGTTGATAACAACTAGGCAAAAACGACAAAACATGAAAACTAGATCACCTCCATTGTATCTCTACGATCAGATTATAGAAGAAATTGATTCACATAAGTTACTTGGTCTCACTATCGATAACAATCTATCTTGGTCTAATCACGTTTCTGCTTTATCTCGGAAGATCTCAAGTAAGATATTTCAGTTACACAGAATTAAGCATTTCCTTGACCAACATTCTCGGAAGTTATTTTTCCATGCCTATATACAATCTGATATTGATTATGCTTCAACTTGCTGGGACATGGCCAGTCACAATTGCT
>CM031605.1:2286442-2316442 GCA_018398815.1 Conus ventricosus
TCACGTCTTTCTTTATGTTTTCTTCCCACCATATTCTCCCTTATCCACCCATTACCTTCCCCTCCCCTCCCTCCCATCCCCCTCTCTCTCTAGGTCTTTGAACAGATATATGAAAGAAATACACAACTTTTTTCATCAACAAGGTGAGATTCAATTGATCCAAATATTCAAAGTCATTTTTTTCATACATGGTTCCTACATGTATTGTTATTTGTTCAAGTTACTTTATGATAGGACAATAGCAAATTTGACCGAGTAAATTCATGAACATGGGAAGACTATGATATTTAATGAATCATAAAGAATTAATAATGCTCATATAAATTAGTTATATGTGTTGTCAAGTTTCATGATTATTTCTGGATTGTTTGCAGCAAAGCAGAGATCTAATATGTGAATACTGTTGCTATATCTCCCCAAATGGGAGCAATCATTAAACGTCTCCGATCTTGAAACTCTCTCTCTTAACGTTTACATTCCGGGCAATCCACACAGACTTAAAACGGACAGAAAAAGGGACAGCGAGGAAGACAAAGACAGAGACAGAGACTGAAAGTGAGACAAAAAAAAAAAAGAAACAGGGAAATTCTGTTTTGAGATCGATTGGCCATAGCTAGCAATGCTGACACATTATTTCTGTTTTCAGATCGATTGGCTATAGCTAGCAATGCTGACACATTATTTCCAACATAGGAAGCGTCTGTAGTGTTCACAATCACTATGGGATAATACAAACAAAACAAAACAACAATAACATTTTTTTTTTTTAAATTGATCCTCTTCAGGGTTCCCTGCATGCCACTCACGTGAGTGATGCCCACACGGATCTCCCGGTTGACACTGCCGCCTTTGATCATTTCCCCTGCCGTAGAGCCCTTCAGAAAGCCCATGCCCCCTTTGAGGAAGCCTGAAGCCAACAGGTTCAGCACGTCCTCCAGCTTGGCAGCTTTGTTCTTCCCTGCACAGAGAGACAGAGACAGCGGAACTGTAAGCATGATTTTTCAAGCATTTGTTTACTTTGGGGACAATTCTCCCACCATCAAAACTATAAAAAAAAAAATCATTCTTTCTGCGATGTTTTTCAATCTCTCTCTCTCTCTCCTCTCTTCTCTCTCTCTCTCTCTCTCTCTCTCTCTCTCTCTCTCTCTCTCTCTCTCTCTCTCTCTCTCTCTCTCTCTCTCTCTCTCTCTCTCTCTCTCACACACACACACACACACACAAGCACATGTGCACGCACGCACGCACACGCACACACACACACACACACACACACACACACACACACATGTGCATGAAGAAAAAAATCTACAAGGAAGAAAACAAATAAAACAAAAACCGAAAGAGAAGCAGTGAAAGAAATTGACACTTAGTTCAAGCAGTGAGAAGGTCTGAAAAAAAAATCTTTCAAAAAAAAAAAAAAGGGAAGAAGAAAGAAACAACAGGTCCGGCCTGTGACAAGGAGGAAAAAAAAAAGAGAAAGAAAGAAATGGAAAGGGAAACCAACAACAACAAAAAAGAGGAAACAAAAAGAAAGGGGAAAAGACAGATTTTTAAAAAAAGGAGGTTGTAGAAGAGTGTGACCTGTGAGGGCTTTAGGGTTCTGGGCTGTCGCCATCAGGTTACCCAGCAGACCGGCCACTGCGCAGCGCACGTCATAGTTGGACCCATCCAGGGCGCGGAAGCAAAGGGACACCACTGTCTCCAGCTCACTGGTGCTCATGAACGGTGCCTCATTGACCAGTTCATTCATACACTGCAACAATGACAACACGTTTTGTTTGGTTAAAAATCTGAAAATGTCAGTTTTCTTTAAAAGTTTAATGCATGTCCCAGTCAGACCTAAAATGAATATCATTTTGTGCTCTCAGATTTTTCCCCCATGTATCAATGGCATTACCCATAGGCTGAATCTGAATGGTCTTTTCACCTGCATCGTTTTGTTCTGTGTCAATCTCTGTCTCACTCATTCTGTCAGGTGTGTTCCCATATGTTCACATCAGCTGACATCTAATACTTCTCTTGCCAGATTGTCCACTCAAAACTAAGATCTTGTACCTATCATGAAATCTTAGACTAAACTCTTTTTTAAAGGAATTATAATGGTGCATTTTTGTTCTGTCATTCTATTTCCTTCTGAAATTCTGTTAGAGATCCCGACAGAGTATTCTTCCTCCAAACACCGTGGCATGTTAATCTTGTAATCAAGGCAAGAAGTGTGGGATCTCCTATTCAAGCCTTGAACAGCACATATTACCCATCTTCCTTTCCTCAGGAAACCCTCCCAGCTGTCTGGAGGTCAGGGTTTTATACTAGATGAACATAGCAACTTTAAGTGCTTCACAGTCACTGAACATTATGCTACCCATACCAAGCTGACCTTGTCCTGGCCAAATCTTTCTTTCTTAATCAACAATATACCCACAAACGCATACACTCATGCACAGAGTAAGTTCACATGAATGTGTGTGCGCACGCGCACGCATGCACACACACACACACACACACACACACACACACACACACACACACACACACACACACACACACACTCATCCTTCCATTCTCAACCACCAAAAATACACAAAAATAAACAGATGTGCAGCAATAAAATTATTCTGAGCACATGCTAACACACACACACACACACACACACACTCACTCACTCACTCTCTCTCTCTCTCTCTCTCTCTCTCTCTCTCTCTCTTCTCTCTCTCTCTCTCTCTCTCTCTCTCTCTCTCTCTCTCTCTCTCTCTCTCTCTCTCTCTCTCTCTCTCTCTCTCCAACTGTCCCTTCAATTTCCCATTCCTCTGTGCCTCTCCAATTCTCCTGAAGCAAGATGTAAAACAGAACAGGAGGAAAAGGATAGTAACTTATCACCTTAAACAAGCAAAAACTAATCACAGGCAAAGCACAAAAACACCTGCATGAGGTCTCTGGCATCCAGCCAGATGGTGAACTCCACACACTGCCCCTCAACACCCTCAGCTGTCTGACAATCCTGAGCTGAAACCTGAGTTACCTCCTGGCCACATCCCGTCACCACAGTGTACCTCTGAAACAGCTCCGGTCACACGATGTGGACTGGATAGGCCTTTTTCAAGGGACAGACGGATGGGCCGCCACAGGGGACACATTGTTCATTGATCTAATTCACCAACAAATTCTTAATCAAGCAACCGTTTTTGATCTGATTAAATACTGCTTCATCAATGAAATAGAAAATAAAGGTGGGAGGGGGGGGGGGGTTGCAAAAAAAAAATGAAAGCAGAAAAACAGCAACCATAGTGGTGAGAGTGGGGGTGGGGGACTCCAACTGTGAGCATGTAAGTTGGTAAGTACAGACAAGTGTGCATGAATACATGTGGCACATGAGGTGGCAATCGCAGGGGCAGGAGTGGAACTACTTAGGCAGTGCCAGACATTGCTAGCATAGTTTCTACCCAATTATATCCAATGATATCCCCAAGGCATTCCAAGCCTCCAATATCTTCTCAACATCCACAGACCTGCTTGAACTGCCATAATGTGCAACAACAACAACAACAACAACAACAACAACAGCAAGGCAGGATGAAGGACAAATTCAGACTGATGCAGCCCTGTCTCTGTTCTTCCTAGTCCCAACAGCTTGAACAGGTTGAAGGCAGGGAACCTAAGGTTTTGGCATCAGGTGCATCAAGCCTGTTTCCTCCTCACGGCTTTTTACAAACCATCACATGCATCCCTCCCCCCCCCCCCTTCCCCCATCCATCACTCCTTTCCTTTTTTTTCTTTTCCACCCATCAATGACAGCCTCTCTCTTCCCTCTTTTTCCCACAGTTTCAATCCTTATTTTTCTTCTTCTCCTCTTCTTGGCAAAGCAGCTTGATTCTTTTTTCTTTTTGTTTCCCCTCCCCCCTCCTCCTCCCTCCCCTCCTCCCCCCCTCCTCCTCCCTCCCCTCACCCCCCCCCTCCTCCTCCCTTCCCCCCTTATCGCTGGTCCTCTGACTAAACTCCCGAGGTTCACCGCTGTCTAGATTTTTACTTAAGGGACCACATCTACTTGCACTACCACGCATGATGTTTCATATAAAGAGTGGATTGAGGCTGAGTGAAAGAAAGGGAATT
The DNA here is from genome assembly GCA_018398815.1 of Conus ventricosus. NCBI lineage: Eukaryota > Metazoa > Mollusca > Gastropoda > Neogastropoda > Conidae > Conus > Conus ventricosus. The sequence goes on from CM031605.1 coordinate 2,290,550, forward strand.
TAAACGAAGGAATACTCTTCCCAGTGGTGCAAATCACTCACTGAAGATCAAAGACATCCATCACTTATTGGTCATGATTTTTTTAAAATAAAGTTTCGTGTAAGCACTGACACAATGTGAATGCTTTATTATTTGATCTTAAAAGAAGAAGAAGAAGAGGAGGAGGAGGAGGAGGAGGAGGAGGAAGAGGAGAAGAAGAAGACGAAGAAGAAGAAGAAGGAGGAGGAGGAGGAGGAGGAAGAGGAGAAGAAGAAGAAGCAGAAGAAGACAACCATGATGAAGAAGAAATGCATCGTGATGCACTTTCCGATTAGCCACATGTAATGAGCTTTTGTTAGAATTTTAAAAAAGCGTTTCAAAAGACAGTAAAAGCTTGAGCAAAAACTATGAGGGGGGGGGGGGGGGGGGGAGTGGAGGCAGAGGGGGGGAGGGTTCAACTCAAAACAGTATTTTTGCCAAGAATGATCGAAATGGGAAAACAGGAGAGGGAAAGCTGCACCACTCTAGCTGGCTGCCTACTTCCACACTTGGAAATTTCAAGTGGGCACTTGCCAGCATCTGTGATGTTTTCATGCGCCCTGTCGGACCTCTCTGCATGAATGCCTACACACACTGGAATGGATGCCAACATCTGCACAGCTTCCCGGCAAAACACTGTGAAGTGGTGGAAAGCAAGTCCGTTGGGTGCACTAACCTGCATGTTTCGTTTGTTAGTGAGACAACGTGAGAACGTGCGAGCGTGTGTGTGTGTGCGTGCATGCGTGTGTGCCTTGTGCGCATGTGTATGTGTGTGCATGCATGCACATGCACGTGCGTGCATGCATGCACATGCACGTGCGTGCATGCATGCATGCATGCGTGCATGTGCATGAATGTATGTTGAATAGGCAAATGAGAAAGTGTCTGTGTGTATGTGTACGAGCCAAAGTGCATACACATGTGTGACTGCATATGAATATGTGTACATGCACGTGCAACATGTGTGGAAGTACAATCCTGGTGTGTACTCTTGTGTCCTAAGGCTTCTGCACAGGTGCACATGTATATATTTTTACTGGTGTGTACATGTGAAGCATAAGGAAATATGTGAGCATGTAAGTTGGTAAGTACAGACAAGTGTGCATGAATACATGTATACATATGAACACGTATGATCACATGAGAATGTGTATGTGAGTGCATACGTCATCTTTCTGCCTTTTTTTTTTTCTTTTTTTTTCTGGCTTCTGTTTGCCTTTCAACATCTATTACCTTCCCATGTTCTATCATCATCTAATTATATCACAGAGAAGAAGAGAAAGAACCAAAAGAGAGAGACTGACACAGATAGAAACAAGGATGGACAGACTACAGAGGAGCAATTTGTACAGATGAAACAAAGATAGACACAGACATAACTGCAGAAGACCTTTAAAATTTCTTCTTTCATAAACTACTTTTCTCTCCACTCTTACCTGTAGAGTTCAATAAACCTTTGTTATTAAAATAATATTTTAATACCTATTCACAATAAAACATACAATGTCATTTTTGCTCTTTATGAATATGTACATACATCTCTCTCTCTGTTCCCTTCCCCGACAATCTGCTGTTACCTTTTCCGCCCCTCCAATTCCACGCCACCTCCCCCCCCCCCCCCCCACTCCTCTCTCTCTCTCTCTCTCTCTCTCTCTCTCTCTCTCTCTCTCTCTCTCTCTCTCTCTCAATCCAAACCTCTAAACAGCAGGGGGGGGTTTCTTTGCCAACAACTTGATCTGTGAGAGACCCCTCTTCAATCACCATAGACACAGACAGATATCTCATCTTATCTCCGAAGAAAATGAAACACTGATCAACAGCACAGTGGCGACTGGAACTGGGTGTTGAAAAGGAAGAGAAACGAAAGGTGTAGTGGAGCCCGACAGCAATCAACACCTTCCTGCGAAGAACCCTGCTTCAGCGGGTTCCAATCCATGATCTGAGTTCATCCACATGCTGCTGGATTGAAGGCACATTGCAGCCAAGCAAAGAGAGAGAGAAATGTGAGAAGGAAGGGGGGGGGGGGGGGGTCAAAATATTCTGAAAGAAAGAGAGAAGGGCAGGGGAGTTGGGGGAGATAGGGAGGTCAGACTACCCTCCTTTATATTAATTTAATCTGTTGCTGCTCTTCCCATCCCATCCGTTTTCCAAAAAATTCATGGCACCTCCTCCTCTTGCGTATGGGTCTCTGTGATCCAGATTCTTGGCACGTGGTGCAGGTGGGTTGGCGCTGGCTCTATCCCTCATCATGGACACTCTGGCACCACAACCACCATGCACTGAACCAGTGCACAGATGGAAAGAAGGACAGGGTGCAGCAGGAAACACAAAATTTTTCAATGGCAACAAAACGTCACCATCAGAGAAGGCTTTATTAAAAGTACCATGAACAGCAAGAAAATGTAGACAGACAGACAGACATTCTTCCTATCCTTTAATGATTACGGTCAGATTAATGTAAAGTTGTGGTTAGCATTATGGTGATGTGCAGATAATGATATTTCACGACTGATTGCCTGGCATTCAAGAGCTGTGCCATTTTCACTTCAGGGAACAGTCATGACAGAAAGAGGAGGACAGACATAGAGAAGGGGAGGAACAAGGGTCACGTCAGCCAGATTGATGAGGGAAGATTGGGTTCCACTGCCAATAACTCCCCACCCTCTTTCCCACCCCTCCTCTTCACACACACACACACACACACACACACACACACACACACACACACACACCACACACACACACAACACACACACACACACACACACACACACATACACACACACTTTTTAAGAAAAGAAGACCAATGAAACAGCAATATATGTGTATGTAGACAGACTGATAGATATGTTTATGGTTAAAAGTGTCATTTACACACACTTAGCCCATAATACAGTCCTCTCTCTCTCTCTCTCTCTCTCTCTCTCTCTCTCTCTCTCTCCTTTCTCAAAAGCGACCAATTTGTTCACACATGTGATTCAATAATCATACATGAAAGATTTCCACATTTCTCCCACCACCCTCTTTGACAAACACATGCCAAAAACTGGAAATTCTTTATTCCAACTGTTAAAAACATATTTTCACATTATTCTCCTATCCCTTGTTAAAAGCAAACAATATAGTGATTTCTTTTCATGTAGCACTAATTTGTTTGAAAAGAAAGGGAGGGAATAGGGGTGAGTTGGGAGTGGGGTGGATGAGTCAAACAACATTCCTTAAAGAAAAAAGTTTTTAAAAAAAAAATTTTAAAAGGAGAAGAAAAACTACTGCTAAAACTCGTTTGCCTGTCTCTCCTGAAATTCCATTCAAACCAGCAACTAAACAAGATCTCGCACACTGATATGAGCGGTCAGGTTGCTATCGATATGCACAAAGAATACCTTAGGAAAACAGAGGGGCCTTCTTATCCCGCGACCGAAATGTAAACAAAAACACAAAAACACCTGTACTTGGCAGAAAATATCATGATATTACCCGGTAATCCAAGGGTTCTATCACTGCTTTTTTTTTAATCAAATTCCTGGGAAGAACATATGTTTAGTTAGTATGTTGTTTTTGTTATGTGTCTTGAAAAGAAATTGTAAAGGGTATCATAAAAAACAAAATGTAAAGAAATAAACATACAAATCCAAACCACTGAATAGTTCTCAACCTTACGATGATACATCCCAACACAGTGATGGTGATCTGCCATTGCAAAGGCAGCTGGCATCATCCATCACATTCTACAGCTGAACCGTAATCACACACACACAAAACCTTGTCTTATGTACAGTTCCTTGTTCCCAGAGTTCTCTCTCGTCTTCACTCAGCTTTGAGGCATCAAGAATCACGCCATCTAAATCAACATCCATTGCTTAGGCACCCATCACTTACGCTAACAAAGCGTCCCAAGACTTCCAAAGATTGGTCCTAAACTTTCCATTAAATTTTCCACTAGACCACTGCAGAATTCATTCAGTAAATTACAATGCTGTAAAAACAGTCACCCCATTCTGCTCTGAACTTATGCTCAGACTTTGCAACATAAAATGAGAATGCTGTGTTCATTATCAGCCTTATATGGAAGGCTGAGGGGGGTTAGCAATTATTCAACCCCCCCCCCCCCCCCAAGTCTCTCTCAGTCTGTGTGTGTGTGTGTGTGTGTGTGTGTGTGTGTGTGTGTGTGTGTGTGTGTGTGTGTGTGTGTGCTGGCACGTTTTGGTTTTTTTTGTTTGTTTCTTTTGGCAAACAATAGAACTCTCTCTCTCTCTCTCTCTCTCTCTCTCTCTCTCTCTCTCTCTCTCTCTCTCTCATACACACACAACACACACAATCTCTGTGTGTGTGTGTGTGTGTGTGTGTGTGTGTGTGTGTGTGTGTGTGTGTGTGTGTGTGTGTGTGTGTGCACGTTTCTCTTGACTAGTCTCTGATTGACCGGGCTGTTTATGTAAAAGGCCAAAACATAAACTCCCTCACTCACTCTCTCTCTCTCTTTTCTCTCCTCTCTCTCTCTCTCTCTCTCTCTCTCTCTCTCTCTCTCTCTCTCTCTCTCTCTCTCTCTCCTCCCCATCCGTTCACCCCTACAATCCTTCCCCATGGGGAGTGGGGGTGGGGGTGGGGGATCTCCCAATTACTGACAACTGAGAGGCACACTCCCCCTCCCCCACCACCCTTCCATGCAAACTGCCGTGATAGCAATGACAGCCGAGTGCTGGCTCGGTCAGAAGAGCTGGTTTGTATGCACTGACGTAACAAACAGTAATTAGCCCGGACAAAGGGGCAACCAGCCCCCCCCTAACATCATCACGGTCTGCTAGCTGAACACCACCACCACCAGGCCCATGGGATTACATGTTCAGTTTCTATGCGCCTCTGGAATAGGTTGGTACACGCAGGCAGAATCGAACCGAGGGGTGAGACTGAGACGGAAACAGGGAGGGTGGCAGGAAGGGGTGGGGAGGAAGGGGAGGGTGGCAGGAAGGGGTGGGGAGGAAGGGGGAGGTGGCAGGAAGGGGTGGGGAGGAAGGGGGAGGGTGGCAGGAAGGGGAGGGTGGCAGGAAGGGGTGGGGAGGAAGGGGGAGGGTGGCAGGAAGGGGTGGGGAGGAAGGGGGAGGGTGGCAGGAAGGGGGAGGGTGGCAGGAAGGGGTGGGGAGGAAGGGGTGGGGAGGAAGGGGGAGGGTGGCAGGAAGGGGGAGGGTGGCAGGAAGGGGTGGGGAGGAAGGGGGAGGGTGGCAGGAAGGGGGGGGTGGCAGGAAGAGGTGGGGAGGAAGGGGGAGGTGGCAGGAAGGGGTGGGGAGGAAGGGGGAGGGTGGCAGGAAGGGGTGGGGAGGAAGGGGGAGGGTGGCAGGAAGGGGTGGGGAGGAAGGGGGAGGGTGGCAGGAAGGGGTGGGAGGAAGGGGGAGGGTGGCAGGAAGGGGTGGGGAGGAAGGGGGAGGGTGGCAGGAAGGGGTGGGGAGGAAGGGGGAGGGTGGCAGGAAGGGGTGGGGAGGAAGGGGGAGGGTGGCAGGAAGGGGGGGGAGGAAGGGTGGGGAGGAAGGGGTGGGAGGAAGGGGTGGGGAGGAAGGGGTGGGGAGGAAGGGGGAGGGTGCAGGAAGGGTGGGGGGGAAGGGGGAGGGTGGCAGGAAGGGGTGGGGAGGAAGGGGGAGGGTGGCAGGAAGGGGTGGGGAGGAAGGGGGAGGGTGGGCAGGAAAGGGTGGGGAGGAAGGGGGAGGGTGGAGGAAGGGGTGGGGAGAAGGGGGAGGGTGGCAGGAAGGGGTGGGGTGAAGGGGGAGGGTGGCAGGAAGGGTGGGAGGAAGGGGGAGGGTGGCAGGAAGGGGTGGGGAGGAAGGGGGGGGTGGCAGGAAGGGGGGGGAGGAAGGGGGAGGGTGGCAGGAAGGGGTGGGGAGGAAGGGGAGGGGTGGCAGGAAGGGGTGGGGAGGAAGGGGGAGGTGGAAGGAAGGGTGGGAGGAAGGGGAGGCGAAGAGGGATCAGTGAGAGATGGGAGAGGATTTCTTTTTTTTCACAGAACCCGAGATCAAACAATCAATATTTTCCTCTTCAGAAATAAACCGAGATCAAACAATCAATATTTTCCTCTTCAAAATGAAACCGAGATCAAACAATCAATATTTTCCTCTTCAGAAATAAAAACCGAGATCAAACAATCAATATTTCCTCTTCAGAAATAAAACCGAGATCAAACAATCAATATTTTCCTCTTCAGAAATAAAACCCCAGATCAACAATCAATATTTTCCTCTTCAGATATAAAACCGAGATCAACAATCAATATTTTCCTCTCAGAAAAAACAAGTGAACATCAGGTGGAACATTTCTGAAAAATTTCCTTTCATAAACGCCCCTGTTGTAAAACACGTACGCTGAAATCACCCCAAATCCCACCCTTTTTGTGAAAAAATGTTAAACATTGCGTGGTTCATCCTACAGTATGCACCACGAACTTCTTCACCCTTAAAAAAGGGCAAAAATTTTGGGGGTGTCACAGGGTAGCCTGTACTAACCGGCACAAAAAACGTTTCTTTTTCGCGGGCCGGCCACCAATGGTGGGAAAACTCCCCAAACTTTTTGGAAAACGGATCTAAAAACAGTTTATTGTCCAGTTTGTTTTTCCACTCCTCTTAAAAGACGCCCTTGCCATAAAAACCCTTTTGGGGGGGGTTTTAAAATCTGTTGGGGGAACAGATGGTCACAAATTATTTGGGGGTTTTCCCTTTGCAAAAACGACAGCCACCTCTTGTTTTCGAAGCAAAACCAATGACCATAAACCCGGGAACCGACGGGAAACAAAATTCTCTCCTCCTCTTTTCCTCTCTCTCTCCTCTCTCCCTCTCTCACTCCTCTCTCTCCCTCTCTCACTTTCCCAAAATCAAACGAAAAATGCCCACATTTTAATACTTTCCACATCGGTCCTTCCCTTTTTCACCTTAAAAACCAAATACACTTTTTGAATCTGGTTTCCCTTCATGGCACACTTCAAAAAAAAAGAAAATCGCCGGGAGGACACTCACGTAACAGGATAACACTCCACATAGACAGGGATGGGGGGGGGACACTCACTTTGCCCGGGGGTAGGGGGGAGGGTCACCAAAAGCCCGGGGGAAAGGGGGGAAGGGCACTCACAAGACGGGGAAAGGGGAGGGGGACACTCACAAGAAAGGGAGGGGGGAGGGTCACTAAACAAGACGGGGAAAGGGGGGGAGGGACACTCACAAGACAGGGATGGGGGGGGGCCCACTCACATAGACGGGGGAGGGGGGGAAGGGACCTCACTTTAGACAGGGATGGGGGGGGTCACTCACATACAGGGATGGGGGAGGGACCCACAAAAGACAGGGGGGGGGAGGGCCCAAAACCACTTTGACGGGGATGGGGGAAGGCCCACCACATAGAAAAGGGTTTACACTCACATAGACAGGGATGGGGAGGGACACTCAAAACAGACAGGGATGGAGGGGGACACTCAAACAGATGGGATGGGGAAAGCCCCACTCACATAAAACAGGGATGACACCACAAAACGGGGATGGGGGGGGGACACTCACATAGACAGGACAGGGAGGGACACTCCCCACAGACAGGGATGAAAACTCAAAATAGACAGGAATGACACCCCACCCCAAAACGGGGATGGGGGAGGACACTCACATAACAGGGATGGAGGGGGACACTCCATAGACGGGGAGGGGGGAGGGACACTCACAAAAGCCCAGGGAGGGGGGGAAAAAAACCCCAACATAGCCCGGGAGGGGGGAGGGACATTCACATAGACAGGGACGGGGGGGGGACACTCACATAGACAGGGAGGGGGGAAAGGGAAACACTAAATTAGAAGGGAGGGGTGGGGGGGTCCCCACCATACAGGGATGGGGGGGGGTACTCACAAAACGGGGATGGGGGAGGGTCATTTCACAACGGGAGGGGGGGGACACTAAACAAGACGGGGACGGGGGGGGGACACTCCCCTAGCCCCGGGTTTGGGGGGGGGGGGCCCCCTCACATAGACAGGGATGGGGGAGGGACACTCACATAGACAGGACGGGGGGGGACACTCACATAGACGGGGAGGGGGGGGGGGACCCCACATAAACGGGGAAGGCCGGGGGGCACTCACATAGAAAAGGGATGGGGGGGGGACACTCACATAGACAGGGAGGGGGGAGGGACACCCCACATAGACAGGGATAAAATCACAAAGACAGGGAGGGGGGAGGGAACTCACACAACGGGGATGGGGGAGGGACCACAAAGACAGGGTTTGGCCGGGGGCACTCAAAAGACAGGGATGGGGGGGGGACACCCCCATAGACAGGGAGGGGGGAGGGACACTCACATAGAAAAGGGAGGGGGAGGGACACTCACACAGACAGGAGGGGGGAGGGACACTCACATAGACAGGGATGGGGGAGGGACACTCACATAGACGGGGATGGGGGAGGACGGCGGGAAAGGAAAATGCGTCATGGAGCGCACAAAAAAGGCCATTTAAAAACCTGCCCTAAAATGAAAGGGGTGAAACACACACACCAAAAAACACACACACACACACACACACACACACACACCCCACACAAAACACACACCAAAAACACACACACACCCACACACACACACACCCACAAACAAGAAAAGAGAGGAGAAGGGGGCACAAAAGAGAGAGGGAGTGAGGAAGACCCGTGCAAAAGGAGAGTGAGGGAGAAAAGAGAGAGAGAGAGGGGGGAGGGAGGGAAGGAAGAGAGGGCAAAAATTAATGTGAACATGATTTTGGGAGGGAAATGGGGGGGAAAAACCTGTGACTAGAGGGACGGACGATAAAAATTTTTGCATGGAGTAAGTTAGGGTGTTTTGACTGATAAGTTTTTGAAGGGATCAGGTTGGATGCTTCCCTTCCCGACACAGCGTCGTTTTCCCATTCAGAAGGAGCTTTGAATTTCCCCCTTGGGTCGAAGAGGGTACAAGACACTTCACACCTCTTTCATCTCTCTACTCACCCCCCCGACACTCACTTTTTATTCCCTTTAATTTAAAAAAGGGGGAGGGGGGGGGGAAATGGAATAGGGGATGATCCTTTTTGACTTTCCCCCTGCACCTCAGGAAAATGAAGGCATCCCAAAAAACTTGGCTGAGGGCAACCCCCTTTCCCCTTCCAAGGGTTCTGCTTGAGCGTAAAAGAGAACTTTTTAAATTTTGCACACCACAACACCACACACACACACAAAACACACACCAAAACACACCCACACACCCAACACAGAGAAGAGAGAGAAGAGGGAGAGAGAGAGAGAAAGAGAGAGAGAGAGAAGAGAGAGAGAGAGAGAGAGAGAGAGAGAGAGAGAGAGAGCATTCAGACCACCAAATAACTGGATAAAGGCACACCCTTTTTGACACCTATCTGGACAACTTTTTCCTTCACACCTATAATTTTTTTCCCCCTTTCCCCTCTTCCCAACCACTCCTCCCCCCCCACCCCCCCCCCCCCCCCCTAAAAACACACCCCATCCCCCCCCTCAATCCCCCTTTCCCAACCCCCCCCCTCCCCCTCCCTTTTCCTCCTCCCCGCAACAAGCCCTTTCAATGCTGAGCAAAAAAAAAAGCAACAATGAATTGATAAGTCAAAAGTCAAGGCTGCATGTGCTGGCCCCAATTTTAACAAATAATTGAGGTAATTTTAAAACAGGAAAAAATCGGTTTTTTTTTTCTACGTCCTTTTAACAATATTAAGGATATTAAAAGGGGGATGTTTTTTATTTCATACCAGTTAAAAATTAAAAAAATTTTTGTGATCAAACACTGTTTTGGGGTGTGGGGTGTGGTTTTGTGTGTGTGTGGTGGTGTGTTTTGTGTGTGGTGTCTGTGTGCGTGTGTTTCTGTGGGCGGCTGCCCTGCTTTTTGTGGTTTTGTGTGTTGTGTGTGTTTTGTGGGGGGTGTGTGTGTTTTTGTGTGTGTGTGTTGCGTGTGTGTGTGTGTGCGTGGTGTGCGTGCGGGGTGTGTGTGTTTCGCGTGTGTGTGTGGGCATGGAGAGAATGTGTGTGTGTGTGGGGTGTGTGTGTGTTGTTTTTGGTGTGTGTGTGGGGTGTGTTTGTGTGTGGTTGTGTGTGTTTGTGGTGTGAACAAGGTAAAACCCGCTGAGCTTTTCCTTCCCTAAAAACCTTCCCTGTCAGCTTTCACTTTAGCCGCCCCCCCCCCCCCCCCCCCCCCGATTTTGGGGCATGAAACCGGTCACTGTGGAGAGAGGGGAAAGAAGAGGAGAGGGGAGAGAGAGAGAGAGAGAGAGAGAGAGAGACCCGAAAAGAGAAAAAGACAAAGACCCGAGAAAAGGGCAGAAAAACAGACAAAAAGGGCAGACCAAAAGACCAAAAACCGGGCAGAGAAAAGAGTAAGAGACACAGAGACGAGAGAAAAAGAGAAAGCTTAATTAATTAATTAATGTTTTTTCATATAGGCCCAGCCCCTCATGAAGGGAAAAAGTAAACGAAAAAGAAATAACACTTTCCCTCAAGCAATACAAAAGGCTAAAGGCTATGGCAGGGACATCATGCAAAACTAAAGGGCGGGAGCTATTTCTCTTATTTTTAAAAACCTTATACAAAAACAAACCCATAAAAAATTTGTAATAACATCAAGTCTAGGGGCATGCCATGAGTACATTTAGTTCCAAAAAAACATGGTTCTCGATATATTTTTTGGGTCAAAAATTTTTTCTCTAATTCTTTTTAACTTTGTTTAACAAAAACGAAGCGTATCTCATCTTCTTTAGACATCTGGGATAATGGACACATCAGATCGCAATCATCACAAAATGTATATCTAAAACTATGTACATTCAAGTCAGATATACCCAGTCTGAAGCCAGTCATTATACTCTTCAGTTTTCGGTCCATATTTGCTTTCAGATACTGCTTCAAGTTACGGGTATTACAAAACGTTCAATACAAATGAAACCTTTCACTACTGTAAATGTGGTTATTCCAGTTTTGCCATCTACAGTCAATCAAACGCCGACGAAACAGAAAGAGACAGCGACAGAACAAGAGACAAAGACAGACAGAGAGAGATAGATACTGAATGAGACAGACAGGCAGGAAGAGACGGAGACAGACAGACTGACTGACTGACGGACTGAGAAAGAAAAGAGACAGAGACAGAGACAGACAAGGAGGATGAGAGAGAGAGACACAGAGAGAGAGAGAGAGAGAGAGAGAGAGGGAGAGAGAGGGTGAGAAAGAGAGAGAGGGGGGGGGGAAGGAGGGAGAGAAATGCTGGGGTTCAGGGGTCCACTGACTCTAATTATGACGCAGATGGGTCATACAGCAAGGGTCGGCTCCGCATTATGCATGACTCAAACCTGCGTTATGGCGAGGAACTGGGTCAAGCCGTGCCTGTCTATCGATCACACACAGCAGCGAGTCTATTATCGATCACACAGCCACGGCCTTTTTGCTTCAAGCGTGTCTGCCCTGTATTCAGGACCATATCAAACAACAGAAACACGTATACCCATCATCGCAAAGAGTGAGTAAAGGAGAGCTATGTATGGTGGCACTAATTGTACTTTTCCTTTTTTAATTAAAAAAACAATGGGGGGGGGGGGCGTGTTTGCAGAAACAAAGGGAATAAATTAAGAGAAGAAAAAGAAGGAACAGAAGGGGGAAAGAAGGGGAAAAACTATTCACCACGGCGATCAGAAAAGGAGACTAAAAATTAAAACATTGAAGAAGAAAAAAAAGGAAAGATCAAGAGCATGGCAGCCCCACTATTTCCCTTCCATCAACTACGACTCTCCTTCTCTCTCCTCCTTCCCCGCTCACCCCTATCCTCCACATTTCTCACCCTCTGTTTCCCCACGTCTTTCCTAACCTTGTCCCCCCACCCCACCCCACCACCCCTCGTCTTACTGAAGACCTTCAGCAACAGTAAACAAGGTCTTCGGAGGTATCAGAAGGAAAATAAAGGCATTGATTTTTTTTTTAAGTAAATGTGCATAGCAAAACCACCCTTCTTCTCCCAAACAACTGAAGTAACCAGGAGCAGTATGGCAGTACTGTATGGCAACTCTGCCTCATCCCCTTTCTGAGAACACATCCCCTCCTACTACCTCCATCCTCTTGTCCCTCACCCTTCTCCTCTTTCCAATTCCATTCCCACCTTCACCCCAATCCACACACCCCAAAACAAAGAAAAACAAAAAAAAAAACAAATTAAAAAAATAAAAAATCCACTGCAGTATCAAGCAAGAAGAGTACAATACAACAGTCTGTAAGCCACATCTCTCAAAAGAATTTCATTCCTTCATTCATTCATTCATTGATCGATCGATCGATCGATCGATTAATTAATCAATTAATTAACAAGCAATTATATAGGAACAGAAATATAAAACAAAATAAGAACAGAACGACGTTTAGAGCACAACAGCTCGTTCAGATCTCCACTAAACCACATACATACAAACTGTTAACTCTAACACACACACCCCATCCCCTTTCTCCTCCCACCCCATCGCTAACTCCTGGCCCCCCTCCCACTCCCACCCCCATGCCCCTCTTCCCCCTCCCAGTCACCCCACCCACACCCTCAAACTGTCTCAGCTGCCACACCATTTCAACGCGGGGAGCGGAGATATTGATCTCTGAAAACGAGCGTGGAACTCCGAAGCCAGCGTTTTTATTTTTCACTCCCACACCAGAAACAGGCAGGCAGGCTGTATGTTTGCGTCTCTTTCTTCAGCTCTCTCACTGATCCGTCCGATTCCTGGTTTCCACTCAATAGCACTGGAAAGGTACTTCAAACACCGCAAACACACACACACACACACACCACACACACACACACACACACACACACACACACGCACGCACACACACAAACACACAATCATACATTCACGTATACGCGCACCCCTACATCTGCAAAAGGACTGGGAACAGAGGAGTCAGAGAGTGAACAAGCGACTGATCAAACGAGCGAGATTGAGAGAGAGAGAGAGAGGGGGGGGGGGCGTAATCCTGATCAAATACCACCCCCCCCCCCCCAACACCCCTTCCCTCTCCTGCCAGTCCTTTTTGGCTCACACCCGGACACTGCTTGATGCCAGCAAGAACAAGGGCGAGGAGAACAGGGTTTATATGCGATGGGACGAAGGGGAAACGGGTCACTTCTCTAATGCCACCCGGGCAAAGCGAAACGAAGGACGGACGAGTTCAATTTTGTGCGCTAAAACACTTGGATCTTTTTTTTTAAAGCACCAATCGTCCCTCAGTCCCTTCCTATGACGATGTGCAAGACACGAAAAGCCTTCCACCCCCCCCCCCCCCCCCCCCCCCCCCCCCCCCCCTCCCCCCTCCTCCCCCCCCCAACAAGACAACTTGCTTGCCATTCCATCAAAATCATCTCTCTCTCTCTCTCTCTCTCTCTCTCTCTCTCTCTCTCTCTCTCCCAAAAGCACTGCATGGGTCATTTTTTCCCATCACCTTCCTGTCTGTAAGCCTCCATAAAAGCAACACAAAAACTGTCCGTCCATAAACATCATGCCCAGTAATCCGATCGTTTTCAAGTTCGCAGTCAGACACACGCATGAACTGCGATTTTGGCTCCCTATCTTTAATGTGTTGTCGTCGTCCTGGTTGCGTGAGCGTGCAGTCAAACAGCCCCCCCCCCCCCCCCCCCCCCCGCCTTGCGCCTCGACCCATATCCCCACCTCCTACTGCTCCTTGGGATAGTTATTCCCTTCTGCCATGCCCCGCCAGGTGGGTGCGGACGCTGGATCTGAATGTCACCGCGCTTTCACCCTTCCACGCCTCGCTTCACACCCAGCGACTGTCATCACTCCCAAATGGCAGCAACAACGATGCTGATCATTATGATGAATTGTTCACTTCCTGTCACAGCAGCGAACGCCACTGAACAGGGGGGGGGGGGGGGGGGGGGCATTATGGCGGCGTTGTGACAATTTGGGATGACACAACCTGTCCGGCCATTTTCACAGACACGGAGAGGCACAGAGACAGACACCGACAAACACACATACAGAGGCACTGATGCAGGGAGAGGAAGAGGTTGGGAGATGGAGAGAGGAGAGGCACAGAGACAGACACAGACAAACACACATACAGAGGCACTGATGCAGGGAGAGGAAGAGGTTGGGAGATGGAGAGAGGAGAGGCACAGAGACAGACACAGACAAACACATATACAGAGGCACTGATGCAGGGAGAGGAAGAGGTTGGGAGATGGAGAGAGGAAAGGATGGCGAAAGGGTGGGGGCAGACGGATACAGAAGCTGTGGGACAGTGGCAAGGACGAAAGGAAAGTTATCAGGGGGAGGGGGGTCGGATACAATGAACAGTTCAGGTCACTGAACCCTACCCTGTGCCAGAGTTGTCCTTGGAACATGGCACTTCCAATTATACACGCACGCACTCTCGTGCGCGCACTAATACATACTTACACGCGCACGCACACGTACGTACGCACGCACGCGCACACACACACACACACACACACACACACACACACATACACACACACACATGCTCATACATACATACATACATATACTTACAAATGTCTGCATGTGTTTCGATCACTGTAATTATAATTACATCAAAGATATTCCGTTTAAAATATATCGGAAAAACCACAAACACATTTTGTTGAATTTCCAAAAACGAAGAGAGAGAGAGAGAGAGAGAGAGAGAGAGAGAGAGAGAGAGAGAGAGGAGAGAGAGAGAGAGAGAGACAGACAGACAGACAGACAGACAGACAGACAGACAGACAGACAGACAGACAGACAGACACACACACACACACACACACACACACACACACACACACACACACACACACACACACAGAGGCAGATAGACAGACAGAGCTTACAAGTTATTGGAAATGGAAGTCTTCTGAAACTCAACCCAGTCTGTAATCTCTCCTTTCTCCTAAATCTTGTGAAATTTTCTGGGCAAAAACACGCAAAATACCAAGGAAGATCCTATGAACTATGTTAATGTCTGTGTGCGTGCACACACACACATGCATGTATGAGTGTGTGCGTGTCCATGTGCGCGCACATGCCTCTGTGCATTCACATGTGTGATGTGTGCATCTGAGCGCATGCACATGCAAACGTGCATGCGTGTGTGTATATGTGCGTGTGTGTGTGCGCGTGCGTGTTAGGATTTAGGAAAAAGGAGGTGGGAGTGGGTGCTAGTGGACATATTAGAGTGTATGCGCCTGCATCTGTCAATATGAGGACATGTCTTTATGTGAACACCATTTATATATACTCTGTGTGTGTGTGTGTGTGTGTGTGTGTGTGTGTGTGTGTGTGTGTGTGTGTGTGTGTGTGTGTGGTGTGAGGGGACACACACACGCACGCGCGCGCACGCACACACATTCTCTCTCTCTCTCTCTCTCTCTCTCTCTCTCTCTCTCTCTCTCTCTCTCTCCTCCCCCCCCCCCCCCCCCCTCCCTCCCTCCCCCTCCGCGCTTGCCCCTAGAACATGCGTTTATGTGAACACCATTTATATATACTGTGTGTGTGTGTGTGTGTGTGTGTCCCTTCACTCACTCACTCACACTCACACACACACACACACACACACACACACCACTCACTCACTCACTCTCTCTCTCTCTCTCTCTCTCTCTCTCTCTCTCTCTCTCTCTCTCTCTCTCTCTCCGCGCTTGCCCCTACCCTATTCCCCACCACCCCACCTCACCCACCTGCACATGCTAGCATGACGCCCTCTTCTTTCAATGCTGTGAAAATGATCCAAGATTTTGTTTGGTGTGGGGAAATTACTGGCTTTTCACCGGCTGAGGAAGGGTTGCAACGGGGTTGAGACGAGAGGTTATTAGGGTATGTAAACCTCCAAACCAGATGGAGATTGTTTTCATGTCCGTCAGACTACCTGCCTGGGGGTCAAGGCCAGTCATCGCCCGGTTGCACGAGCTTTATTTATCAGTCGTATCGTCGGGTCAAGCTGAAAGCGAGATGGGAATACGAAAGTCCAGAAATCCATCCCCGACCAATATCCGACCTTTCTGGTTTTCTGGTTTTTATTTCGTTCTGTTGTTTAATTCTTTTATTTATCTGTTTGTTGTTGTTGTTTTGTACGAATATCAACAACGAAAAACACTTCTTTTGTTAATCTGTTTGTTGTTGTTTTGTATGAATATCAACAACAAAAAAACACTTTCTTTTCTTGCAACAAGACTGCAGGCTGTTTATAGTTCGCCAACCACCGAACGCACAGGTCAATATCAAAACTGGAACCCAGTTACAAATCAAACTTATCAAAACACGATCACCTCAAAAATGTAATTTTAAACCAGTCAAAACCATTAGGTGTGTTTATAAAGATACAGAAGTACAAGTCCCTAATCCCTCCAGCATCCCGTCGAGTCTACTCTCTCGACATAACATTACCCCGACCCCTGTTCTCGCTTTCCAACCCCGTCCCTCCCCCCACCACCCCTCCAGGGGTAGCCTTGTGGAAATCGTACTCACCTCGAAAGCGACACACTCCATGGTTCGAATCTTACTACTAACATGTTTTTTCTTCCCGTCTTTTTTCCCCTCAACGATGGTTTAATAGCTTATCTCCCCCCCCCCCCCCCCCCTTTCTCTTCTTCTTCTCTTTTCCTCTCTTTTTTTTGTTTTAAAAAAATATCCCATTGCCTAACTTGTTTCCCAAAAAAATTATTTTTTTCCGTAACTACGATCTCCAAGCGTTACATTTAGAGTAAAGAAAAAAAGGCCCCTGATGGGAAGTTTTGTTTTTGTTGTTTTTTTCTGGCAAACTTGTCAAAAAAAACCAACCCGATAAGCTGACTAGCCCGAAATTCGAGTCAAAAGTGGGGGCGGTGACTATTGATGCACAAAGCCACTTAAATTAAAAGAGGAAAAACCTGAAAGAACTTTCACCCTCCCCTGCAAAAAGGGTCACTAAATACCGAAAGACAGGAAAAACATATAAACCCTTCGCCCCGAGAAACTGTTACAAGCTCAAACACCCTGAAATCCCCCTGGGGGAATACAAAAGGGAAACCCAACTTCAAAAGCTGGGGGACTCAGGAACAAGTGGTAAAAAGCAATCAACCCCCACTGAAAACAGCAAAAAATGGAAATTCAAGAGGGAGGGTTGCGAAAGTCTCAAATAAGAATAAAGGACACACACAGACCAACAGACAGGGGGGGGTGACCAAAAGAATGGTGGCAAACCAAAAGGAAAACCCAAAAAGAAAAATAGTTTTCGGAATAGAAAAAAAAGAAAAAAAAGACTCCAAAAAGCAGCCCAAAAGGCCAAAAAAGGGCAATGGCAACGTGGGAGAATGCACCCCAAAGAATTTAAACTTGGAATGACTTTTGGCCATGGCCCCCCGGGATCAGCTTCTTCTGGGATCTGCTTGATTTCCCCCTCAAAGAACCCCGGGGGAAAGGGGGGGAAAACAGCGCCCTGCTGCCCCCTCTCCCATAAAAACAAACGTGGGCATTTTAAACCCCAATGTAAAGTCCCCGGCTCAAGGAAGGTACACATGGAGGCACAACCAAGTGCTCAAAAAAATTTGTACAAGTATTGGGCTAGTCCCAACACCACAAAAGGGGGTAAACTAAAAAGCCCCCCGCAACTTTCTTCAGGCAGGGGGCCCAAAATCAGGGCCCAAGAAAACAGTGCCACTCGAAACATGCGGGCAGGTCTGCGGGAGGGCAGATGACGGGGAGTGCCTGCAGACCCCCCAGAAGGGCAGTACCCAGAGATCATCCAAATGGCAAAACCCAACATAGATCCACTTAAGTCCCCCAAGCATGCATGATCGACTCAGGGGCCATATGAGAACAAAGGGAGCAGCTAAAATCTACAAGCTGAAAAGATGCTGTTTGGGCAAACACCTGAGGAGAGAAGGCTTTCAGGTAAAAGCCCTCACTGCAAAAATTGGAGCTGGGGGATTTGTGGAACGTCTGCAAACGCCTCAGAAACACTTTTCAGTTCGGAAGGAAAAAACCGGGCCCCTGAAAGCAAGGCAAAAAGGGTGTTAAAGCTGGATCTGGTCAAGGGGGAACAAAAGGAATTTAAAGGGTTTAATTTCCCCAAAAACGGGGTGCCCCGTGGCTCAGGGGTTTTAAAGCGCGACATTAAGTAGAAAATGAGCATTACCAAGGTCATGGGTTCGAACCCCAGCCATGCTTCCCAAATGGGGGGGGGGGGGAAAAAAAAAAAGGGGCACGCCTCCGATCTACTGGGGGGGAACCCCCCTTGTTCGGAAAAAAAAGGGGGAAACCGGAAGGGGGCCCTTTTTGAGGAAACCGCTGAGCCTCCCACTTTTTTTTTACTGTGCTTAAAAAATTTAGGAAAGGCCGGGGATCGGGAAAGGGAGGAAGGGAAAAGAAAACCATTTGGGGGTTTCCCCCCCATTTTCCCCAAATTTTCCCAAAAAAAAAGGAAAAATCCCCCCCCGGATTACCAAAGGGGGGAAAGGAAAATTGGGGCTACCAAACCCGCTGAAATCCCAAAAACAAAAAAATGGAAAAGGGAAACCCCACGAAAAAAGGTTTTTGCCCACCCCTGCATAAAAACCAAAAACAAGAGGGGGGGGGGAAAAGCCAGGGCAGGCCCAAGGAAAAGGGAAGCCGGGGTTTTAAAAGGGGGGTTGTTCGGATGGGGAAATTTGCAAACCCCTCGATCCAGGGGCGCCCGAAACTCAACCTCCCACGAGAAAACGAAACTGAAGATTGGAGAAACGGGATGCAAAAACGCCCAAAGACCTTTTCACTAAGGAAAACCCCGGGAAACACAAACTAGCCACATAGGGGGACTTTGTGTATCCCAATGTAGAGACCCCTATGGAGTAAAACTACCCAAAGAAAACCCCCCAAAAGAAATCCGACCCCAGAAAAGATGGACAAATCAAGTCCAAAAGAACAACCTCAAGAACAAATGAAACCCCCTGCCAGTGAAAAACAAGGCTTTAAAAACTGGGGCAAACCTGAAAGAAAAACACGCGCCCCAGCAAAGCAGAATCTGGAGAAGGGAAGACAAAAGAAAAAACCAAGCCCCTTCTTCAAGCCCCTTCCAGTTTGCCAGAAAGGTTGGCAGCAAAATCTGGGGCCCTAAGTGTGGACAAAGGAGTTCTTTTACAGCATCTGAGGAAAACATACTTGCTCACAGAGCAAAGCACCCCTCGACATTCAAATTGGTGTGGCCAAACCCAAACCCGAGGAACAGTTTAATGGCAACCCCAAGTTGGCGGGAAAACAAGAAGGGGGGTCGACAAAGCCAGAGCCAAATCATCCCGGGCCAAACGGGAAACCTTTCCGCTTTACAAAAATGTCCCCAAAGGGGCTGGAGTGGTCCACAGGGGTGCTGCGATCGGGTGGAAAACCAAAGATAGGGGCCTGGGTGACGGGAGATGGTTTTGGACATCCCCAAAAAGCAAAACTCAAGTACCACCGTTAGGCCAACATACTACGAACCCCGAGGGAAAATTCTTCTCGTCATGGCAGCAAGGGTGACCAAATACCCGATGGGGAAAAAAAGTCTTGGATGTGTCAGTCCGAAAGGTGGCATCCCACTGGCTGGTTGTAAACACGCCACAATGATCGGGGGCCAAACCAAAAGCAAAAACAAAAAAGGACCCGGACTAGTGTGGCTTGACCTGGCAAAAGCATATGGTCTGTGCCCCCTAATGATACAGTGGGTTTGAGATGTCCATGTCCAAAGAACATCCGCGACATGCCAAGAAGTACTTCAAGGTTCTCAATGCGGTTCTCTAAAAGGATACACAATGATTTTTCAACTTGGAAATGGGCTTGCAATGGGGGTGCAATTTTCCCGATACTGTTTGTCTGGCAATAGAACCACTTGAAAGCGCAACAAACAACGGGAGACAAACAACCTTGCGATGGAACAAAAGCCCCCTCTCAAGGCCCTTTATGGTGACACACATTTTTATTTCATCCGAAAGCGAGAACGTATGTGCTGGAGAGGTGACGACTGTTGCCTCACCAGAAAGAAGTTCAAGCCAAAGAAATCACGGACTCTCACTGGGAAAAGGAAAAATGGCCGAACTGTGGTCTATGTTTCCAAACCCGGGCCCCCAACATCACAGAAGAAAACCCGTCAAGAGCCCTTGGAAAAGGTATGATGATACGTAAAGACACACAAAGAGCAAAAGAAACCCAAACAGATGGGGGAAGAAGGCTTGGGACCTTGACCCGTGTGGGCCCCTGGCAAATACAAGGTCGGTGTCTGCAGTTTTATGCGATACCAACTCCTATGGCCCCTTTATGATATACGAATCTGCACCACACATGGAGGCAATGGAAACCAAAAATCAACAAGTTCCCCAAGGAAAAGGCTTTGGGGTCCCCCCCCCCTGTTGACTGAATCGCGCTGTACTGGCGCCAAGCAAAGCTCAAAAATAACCCCCGAAATCCATCCTGGAGGAATACAAAGCAGGGAAATCAACTTTAAACATCTGGGGGACTCAGGAAGAAGGTGGGGGAAAGCAAACAAGCCCCAGCTGAAGACAGGCAGAAAATAAAGTTTTAAGAGGCGATGGTTTTTGCAAAAGAAACTCAAGCAGAGAAATAACAGGGGCACCACAACCCAGACAAGGCGGGGGGTTGACCAAAACGAATGGTGGTCAAAGGCCCAAAAGGAAAAAGCCCAAAAAACATGATATTTAGGGATGAAAAAGAAGAAAACCAAAAAAGACTCCAAAAAAACATCCAGCAGAGCCCCAAGGGAAAGGACAAGGGGAGAATGACTCCAAAGAAGTTAAAATTTGGAAAGACATTTGGGACATGGCCCTCTCAGGGTCACTTCTTTTTCAATCGGGATAGCCCTTTTGCCCCAAAAAGCAAACCCGGGAGTGGGGGAAAAAGCATCCCCCATGCCCCCCCCTGCCATAAAAAACAAAAAGTGGAGCATGTTCTAACTCATTAAAGTACCCCGGCTCAAGGGGAAGGTAAACATGGGGCAAACCCAAATGCTCAAAAAATTGCAAGTAGCGGGGTAGTACCAACACCAAAAAGGGAGAATCGGACTCCAAAAAACCCGCAACATTCTTTATGGCAGGGGGCAGCAAAACATGGCCAAGAACAACAGTGCCACTCGAAACATGCAGGCAGAGTCTGCTGGATGGGGCAGATGACTGGGAGTGCACTGCAGACCTCCCAGAATGGACGAGTCACCCAGAGATCATCAGCAAGAGTGGCATGAGACCAGACATAGTAGTCCACTCTAAGTCAACCAAGCAGCTGATCATGATCGAGCTCACGGTGCCATATGAGAACAGAATGGAGCAGCTCAAATCTACAAGACTGAAAAGTATGCTGATCTGGCAAACAGCCTGAGGAGAGAAGGCTATCAGGTCAAAGTCCTCACTGCAGAAATTGGAGCTAGGGGATTTGTAGGAACGTCTGCATACAGCCTCATGAAACAGCTTTCAGTTGCAGGAAGGAAAAAAACCAGAGCCCTGAAAGCAATGGCAGAAGCGGCAGAGAGGTGTTCAAAGCTGGATCTGGTCAAGGAGGAACAAAAGTGAACTTCATAAGGCTTAATTTCCCTACAAATATCAGGTGTCCCTGTGGCTCAGTGGTTAAAGCGCGAGTCATTAAGTAGAAAATGAGCATGTCCAGAGGGTCATGGGTTCGAATCCCAGCCATGGCTCGTCCCAAGATGGGGGAAAAAAAAAAAAGGGGCAGCAGAGGGACATCCGGAGTCATGAACCGGGTGTGGCCCAACCCCCAGAGTGTCAGGAGATAAGGGCCGAAACACTTGCTTGAAGGGGGCTTCTCTTCTGAGGACTCTCTGCTGCCACGCTCTCCACGAGTTTCTTTCTACAGTTTTGTTGTTGTTGTTTTCTTCTGGCAAACATTGTGCAGAAAAACCAACACCGATAAGCTGACATAGACCGAAATATCGGCAGATCAAAAAGTGGGAGGCGGTGTACTATGCTGATGCACTAAGCCACTTAAACTTAGTAAGAGGATAAACGCTGATAAGAACTTTCCACCCATCCCTGCAAAAAGGTGTCACTAAATACCGAAAGACAGGAGAACATATCAACCTTCGCACCGAGAAATCTGTTACAAGGAGAAATTTGATACATTGTAGGCTTTTACGCATATGTCAAAATGCTGCATCAAACTGGGCCAAAAACTGCCAACAAAATGACACATTACCTGGACACCAAAAGCACAACCTGTGAAAGCAACCAATTGTCATCGGTTCAACAGAAATGCAACAAAGTATGAACATTGAGTTGCTTGAAAAGATTGAGTGAATGGAAGTTTGCAAAAACTGAAAGGGGAAAAAACAATCAGAGATCTAGAGGAAGAGGGGGAGGGCAAAACTGTAGCACAATGAAAGAGGAAAGAAGCAAAGAATCTGCAGGTGAAAAGACCATTGAAAAGCGGATCCTATGGAGAGCTTTTTACCGAAAGATACAAAGTTTCAGTGATGATGGCGGAGGCTCAGGGTTATATTGTATCAATAGCGAGCCACAGAAGTGGTGGTGCAGAGGCGATGGAAGGGGATGGTGACAGATATCAGAAGGAGGGAGGGAGGCATGCAGATGGTATCCATCACACGAGAGGTTCACTGGCAAAGTCAAGACAAAGGAGGGAGGGAGGCATGCAGATGGTATCCATCACACGAGAGGTTCACTGGCAAAGTCAAGACAAAGGAAATTACCTGACGAAGCGAGGCCTATTTTGACCCGTGTGCAATGAAAAGGGTTGGAGTGTGTGGGAGGGAGGGAGGACTAGGTAGGCAGGAGAAGGGAAGGGTGCCGCTAGAAAGAGGGAGAGAAATGGTGGGGAGAAGGGCGAGGACGTTGAGAGAGGAGGAAGAGCTGTCTATAGCTTACTTCCAATGAGATTAGATGATTATGTGCACTGCCCCTTCCCTTCTCGAATGCCGGGACACGATGTCCTTTAGGGCCGCTGGCCCACAGGATGTTAAACTCACCTCTACTACTTTCCTTCTTCCATCATTTCGACGCACACTTTAGCCCCAACTTGTTCCAAGTGTTCGACTTACCTCAAGCTGACGGATGGTGTTCATTTATTTCACTTGATGTGTCTTTATAGGATTTCTCCACTTTTATTGACTTAAAAAACGATCGAGTGTCGTCACCAACGCAAACGTATTGGTATTGCTTACAAAAAGAAATATAAATCTGTTTCTTTTGTCGTTTTCATGTGGCTTCATTTGCCTCATTCATCACAAACTTGTCTTTTGTTATATACTGCAAGGTGTATTTATATGTGGCCAATTTTTGTTCAGTATAAAGTGAGCTAATAATTACATCTGCTCCCCTGCTGTTGTGTATTACATGGTCTCCTCTTGACTGAATATCAGCAAACATTAATTGCAATGTTTGCATAAGATACCATTTAAAACACGTGTGACCAATGAGGAAAGCAACAATACTTACTGTATAAGGGTTACTCAGAAAACGTCAATTTTGTAATACTGAAAATATCTATAAAAACATTCATTGCAGTTTTACAGCCTTTTAAATTTGGTGACACCCTCATACAGCGGACAGCTGAAAAGACGTTCACCCTTCAGCCAAGTTCAGTTGTGCTAGCTTCTAACGTTACAGTCTACCTCAAACACACACACACACACACACACACACACACCACACACACACACACCGAAACAGGGTTACTGATTAGACTCACTGTTACACACGTCAGACAAAAAACAAAGAATTATAGTCAATACACAGTCGCAAACATAATAAACATCACTTTCGTTTCACTATTGATTGGAAAAGGGGAGAGAAGGAGAGAGTGAGGGGGTGCAGTCTTCTCGGGAACTTCATAAGAACCAGAAAAATGTCAAACAGGATATTGTGCATGGCATAATGTTCGCAACACGTCAAGTCTTAGACATGTTTTGCTTCAGACATGATATTGCCGCTCTGCACGACAAACAGGCGTGTGGCCATTCTTTCTCTCCCTTCCAGCCAGGTCATTCTTTGAACGGCTTTCTCAAGTGTTGCTGTTCAGACTAGGGATTGGACATAGCAGACTGAAAGCACACAAGTACAAAAAGTACAAGACTGGCGAGTCTGCGATGTGCCCACGCAGAGAGGCCGAAATGGACACCGAGCACATACTACAGGACTGTCACTTCCATGCTACTGCCAGGCAGGGCACATGGCCGGAGCCAGTGGCTCTGAGAGCCAAGCTCTACGGGGACCTGGCGGACCTTCGGAGGACAGCCCACTTCGTGCGGGCAACTGGCATCACCATCTGAGTGTTCGAGAAGAAGAAGAAGAGTGGCTTTCACAAGGTGACAGCTTCCTTTTCACTTTATGGTTGTGATGGGCAGAAATCACTTCACTTTTCTAACAGCTAAAAAAAAAAAAAAAAAGAAGAAGAAAAGGAAAAGGAATACAAGTAATTCATGCAGAAATAGGCAACCACGAAATATACCGTGACAATACCGGGGGGGGGGGGGGGGGGGGGGGGGGGGGGGGGAATTAAAAACTACCGCAGTGCTGCTACTTTCATTCTAAATTATGACTACTACTAATGGAAGGAAAAACCAGCATCATCTTCATCATCTTATCATCAACATTATGTTCAACTGCTCTCTCTCTCTCTCTCTCTCTCTCTCTCTCTCTCTCTCTCTCTCTCTCTCTCTCTCTCACCCCACACGCACACACATACAGGAGAGATGGGATGAAGTGTGAGTGAGCAAGACAGACGGAGAGACAGACCGACCGGCAAATGAAGGGAGGCAGACGGAGAAAAAAAAAGACGCGAAACTGGAGCGTGAGAAACACATCTTTAGCAAAGAGCGTGAGAAACACATGTTTAGCAAAGAGCGTGAGACACACATGTTTAGCAAAGAGCGTGAGAAACACATCTTTAGCAAAGAGCGTGAGACACACATGTTTAGCAAAGAGCGTGAGACACACATGTTTAGCAAAGAGCGTGAGAAACACATGTTTAGCAAAGAGCGTGAGAAACACATGTTTAGCAAAGAGCGTGAGACACACATGTTTAGCAAAGAGCGTGAGAAACACATGTTTAGCAAAGAGCGTGAGAAACACATGTTTAGCAAAGAGCGTGAGACACACATGTTTAGCAAAGAGCGTGAGAAACACATGTTTAGCAAAGAGCGTGAGAAACACATGTTTAGCAAAGAGCGTGAGAAACACATGTTTAGCAAAGAGCGTGAGAAACACATCTTTAGCAAAGAGCGTGAGAAACACATGTTTAGCAAAGAGCGTGAGAAACACATCTTTAGCAAAGAGCGTGAGAAACACATCTTTAGCAAAGAGCGTGAGAAACACATCTTTAGCAAAGAGCGTGAGAAACACATCTTTAGCAAAGAGCGTGAGAAACACATCTTTAGCAAAGAGCGTGAGAAACACATCTTTAGCAAAGAGCGTGAGAAACACATCTTTAGCAAAGATCTCGTGTGGAAAAATCATAACTGTTGTGTCGACACTGGTCATGGGGATATGTTCTGTCATGGTATTAAGGCCATAACTGTTGTGTCGACACTGGTCATGGGGATATGTTCTGTCATGGTATTAAGGCCATAACTGTTGTGTCGACACTGGTCATGGGGATATGTTCTGTCATGGTATTAAGGCCATAACTGTTGTGTCGACACTGGTCATGGGGATATGTTCTGTCATGGTATTAAGGCCATAACTGTTGTGTCGACACTGGTCATGGGGATATGTTCTGTCATGGTATTAAGGCCATAACTGTTGTGTCGACATGGTCATGGGGATATGTTCTGTCATGGTATTAAGGCCATAACTGTTGTGTCGACACTGGTCATGGGGATATGTTCTGTCATGGTATTAAGGCCATAACTGTTGTGTCGACACTGGTCATGGGGATATGTTCTG
>CM031605.1:2321442-2326442 GCA_018398815.1 Conus ventricosus
TGAACCCAACGCCCGATCACACCTGCAGTGCACGTGAAACGCACGCCACGCGTTGCCTCCTATCACAGGTGGGGCGGTGTGACGCCAAAAAGACTCGCTACACCCCTCAACCAGCTCAGCGCCAGACACCCCTTTCTTCTTCCATGCGCCAAATGAATATGGTCTCCCCGCAACAGGTTTGGCTTTCGCCCAGTAGGCTTGGTGTTTCTCGAGTCACTTGCCCCTTCTCATCCGGATATCGTTAGGATAACATGCTTTCCATATCCAGCAACCACGTGTTCTGATCGGAAGGGTAATAAACTTCCCCTCAAAAAAAGTACAAAATTATGGCGTTGAGCAATTTAAAAAAAAAAATAAAAAAAAAAAACTAATGATAGCAGTTTGTTGTTCATCTGGTTTCATGAATTAATAAACTAGTCTAAACATCAACAACAAATGTTGCCGTGTTTTTATTCTACTCCTTTGTTCCGTTTTCCATGCTTTTTTATGCGTAATTATAGCGCTCTGTGTGTGCATTTTTACACTGTCACAATACGATGTTCACGTAATTATAGCGCTCTGTGTGGCATTTTTACACTGTCACAATACGATGTTCACGTAATTATAGCGCTCTGTGTGTGCATTTTTACACTGTCACAATACGATGTTCACGTAATTATAGCGCTCTGTGTGTGCATTTTTACACTGTCACAATACGATGTTCACGCAACACTGACAGTGAAAATCATAAATGTCGTCTATGACGTTGTGATGACACACCCAAATACTGCATAGGATCTAGAGTTTCTTTCAGCGTTTGTTCTTACTTGACTTTGAAGGTTACTAAATGTCTCAGTTACACACTGTCTGGGATTTTATTTTACCCTTCTTGAAATCGATACTATATAGTTAAATAGGTAGTTAAATAGACAGACAGGTACTCTATTGCAAAAGGAAATATTTTGTCATTTTTCTTTCTGCCTTCTCTTAAAACCGAACAGTTACTTATCTTTTAAGGAACAAATAACTGGGGATGAAGGT
Organism: Conus ventricosus; assembly: GCA_018398815.1. Lineage (NCBI taxonomy): Eukaryota > Metazoa > Mollusca > Gastropoda > Neogastropoda > Conidae > Conus > Conus ventricosus. The sequence goes on from CM031605.1 coordinate 2,322,463, forward strand.
ACGGATAAATAATGCCGCTATGCCTACATTTAAGACAAAACAAGATATTCGCGTCATTCTGCTATCGAACTTTAGGCAAATGTACACAAGGAACAAACAAAGACCATGTTCACCACTTACGTAGGACCTTCGCCTCACATTCTACGGAGGATGCGAAATCTTTTTCAACTCACAGTGGCAACTACTTAAACATTTGGCAGCACCTTGCACAATGATCTCTTGTTCAGGACGCATACTTGCTAACACAATAAAGAATAAATTGTTGCATGGAGCTCAGGTCGTTTTGCTGTAAATGTTGCGGCTACCAGTCCCCACTAGCAGGTACTCCATGCTTCTGAACTTCAATGATCATAGTCATTTGTTCAAAACTTTAAACTTCCTGCTCCAAACGTTCTTACTTTCCAAGCGCTTCTGCCCAAAGTCAAGTATTCCTTTATCTGCAAGCTAAGGGAGGGGGGAGGAAAAGAGGGAGGCAGGTGGGGGGGGGGGGGGGGGGCTGATCTGTTTTCAAAGATGAAAATATGTTTAACAGAAAGAAGATCGTTCACATGATCAGCACATGTGCATGCACCGATTTTGCTTCAGTATTCTTTGGTGAGTGGGTGAGAATGCGGCGATACATGTGTATTTAAGGGTGGGGGGTGAGTGGTGGGTGGTTACAGTCTTGAGTCATTACAAATACAAACATCACATTGCTCATGCGCGTTGATGACTTCTTTGTAAAGCACACTATGGACGGCTTGACATTTGACAGCACTTGAATCATTCCTTATGGTCATCATCATCATTTAACTGTGCCGCGTAAATCAATTTCACTTTTATTATCATTATATTTATCATCATCATCATCATTATCATTCTCACAATTATCACTGAGTTTCAAAACGGAGTGACTGAGGGCGGAAAATGAAGCAAAATTTGGAAAGAGAAGGGGTTAGTTACCGCCACGAACACAGAGTACAGGACTAGACACCTAGTGTCCTGTACTCTGTCTGTGTTCTTGGCGGTAACTAACCCCCTCTGTCTGTGTTCTTGGCGGTAACTAACCCCCTCTGTCTGTGTTCTTGGCGGTAACTAAACCCCCTCTGTCTGCGTTCTTGGCGGTAACTAACCCCCTCTGTCTGTGTTCTTGGCGGTAACTAACCCCCTCTGTCTGTGTTCTTGGCGGTAACTAACCCCCTCTGTCTGTGTTCTTGGCGGTAACTAACCCCCTCTGTCTGTGTTCTTGGCGGTAACTAACCCCCTCTGTCTGTGTTCTTGGCAGTAACTAACCCCCTCTCTTTCCAAATTTTACCATTATCACTGTTACATTACCATTATCATCAGTATCAAAACTTATTCCATACGTTTACTTCTGATTACCGAGCAACATACAGACTTTAGGATTATTTCAGAGGGTTTTATAAGGTACAAAGAAACTAAATAAATAATGCTCGCGACCTTCATGATGCACTACCTGCACAAGCTCTTTAATATTTACAAGTAAGAAATAGAAATAACCACCCGTCAGAACTTACTCCTGTTCCACTAGAAACGTCTTCTTCAAATATTGTATAAGAATACACATCCTCATATTAACAAGAAACAACAACAACAACAAAAAGGGAGAAAAAAAAACAGGAAGACAAAACTTGATACTGAAAAAAAAAAGCAACAAAATCCAAATGCCACCCAGATTTATCGATGAAATCTCAATTTGTCAATCTGCAGAAGTTTAAAAAACAACAACAGAGAGTTTGTTTTCTCTTGCAGATGTAAAAATATGCTGATCGCAGATGAGCCGAAGGTTAAAACAACACACGTGTGGCGGTAATCGGATGGGGCAGGCAGGGAGGGGAGGGGAGAGGGCGGAAAGGAAGCACAAGAGGAGAACGGGGCTCCGAGGAGTAGGTTTTGGCACTGTGCCACGACCGTCATGAGAACCGGATCAGGCCGCCCACATGTGAAATACTGCAGTCCATGGAGAGATATCAGACATGGAAAATCGGCGATAAAACGTGCAACACATATGCAGTAACACTGAACTGTAATTTGTTAGCCAGAAGGCGGCAGTTCCCACGAGTGTATTCAGCAGAGTGTATTCAGCGGGTGAAAAACTGAAGATACAGTGCCAAGAATGAGATCATGATGGAATTGAAAGGGAGCGAGGTCAGGGAATTAGAAAGCCAGCAGATCTAACGGCATGCGCACTGGCATGACACAGCAAGCTGAAGCAGTCACAGGGGCGGAAAACCAGCACCCTGGGCTAGACGCAGAAACAACGACGCCCTCTTCTCATTGTGTTATTCTGGCCTGTCACCGCATCACAACCCAATTCAACAGAGAACATCCAATCTCTCCCACTACTCATTTTAATCGTACTCATGCACACTCGCACGCCAGTCGAAGTCCCAACGCGCCCACACCCTCCTACCCTACATCATCAACTATTCCACAGTCCCACCTACCCACCCACCGCCTAATCCACCCACTGAATAAGGTGGGGTGGTCTTTAGCCGCGTCCGATGGGTTGGAGTTGGTAAACAGCGTGTGTGCGTGCTCACTTGGATGGGAATGGAACGTTAAATCTTGTGTACGTTGGCGCCAGCGGGTATCAATTTGCCTTATACACCCCACTACAACGACCCCTCCCATTTACCGACATGCTCGCCCAAGCTGCAGCCAAACCGACGGGCAGTCATGATGCTATAACTGGGTGTACACGGCCCTCCTTCAGGGATGTTAGACCTGAGCATCCCATTAACCCAACTCATCACCACCTCACCCCACCCCTCCACCTCCACGCTCACCGCGCAAGGCCACTCAAGGTCAAGCAAGTTCAACCCCAACTCGCCGATCGTGTCATGTGATGGCTGTCCGTCTGGGTGCCTACGAGGTCAAAAGGTATAGAAGTGCAACCCCCAATGTCTCGCTCTCACACCCACCGATAAGTGACAGATATGGCCGATGGTAACAACCAACCCAGGAGACTGGGAAGAACATACCAATACACAGACATCGCCTAAACTGAAATGCCAGTGTTTATGGCGGGCACTCGTGACTCGAATTCTCCCCACCTTCTGAATTTAAGCTAGCTGCTCTAACGCATTGAGGGCTTTGGCAGCCCAGCTGCACCAAAGTCATAAGAATGGCGATATTAACTCTTATAAGCCTGAAGCTCTTAAAGACAAGTTGTGCCGAGACGGCAGTCCGTGTGGAGTCTGGCACACATGATAAATAGATGAGATGGAATCAACGTCCTATAAGCCTACATGAGGCTTTTCAGGATAAGTCGTTTCCACAGCGAGCTCAATTCTGGGGTCTTAGTGCACACACAGGTTACCAGTCCTCATCTTTCAAACCCATTAAGGTCTCTGCCTGTTCCAAGCCGCCTGAACTCTGCCACTCCCATCCACTGACAAACACATCGTAGAAGTGAAGGTTCCCATCCCTGACACCCTGACTTGGAATACAGATCCTCAGCTTGGCAGCAGCCAGTTGGACGATCCAGTCATGGCCCAGTCGGTGATGTGGACCTGATGAGGTCCTGGCACGCCAAACTCACCCATCCCCCCCCCCCCCCCCCCCCCCCCCCCCCCCCCCCCCCCCCCCCCCACCTCCCCCAACTTTCCGTAGGGCTGCTATACGCCACAAGAGAACATTGCCATAGTACAGCGCCATCTTCGTCTCCCATACTACTCCCTTGTGTACGTTTTTGTGTGCCAAGTGGTCTTCCAAGTAGAACTGAGCTTAAGACAGCCTCCATGTCACATGGTTTCTTTTGGCATGCACTTAGTGAATAAGGCAAAAGGGGCCTTCGTATGTTGTGTCGTCTGAAAGACTTGCGAACAGACCTCTATTTAAGGTCAAGTCGAAGGGGTGGTGAGGAGGAGGGTAGGAAGCGTGGCTGTACGAGTTTCGAAAAAATGGACCCGGGAATCTTTCGCTTCCTAGGTGACGCCATATCTGTTTTGCTACGTTCAACTTTCCAAGATTTTGGC
>CM031605.1:2331442-2333942 GCA_018398815.1 Conus ventricosus
AACAGCGTTTTTTCCAGGGGGAAAAAAAACCCAGCCGTCATCGGCTAATGAAGTTTGTGTACTCCCATACAAAGACAAGAAGGGGGGGGGGGGGGGGGGGATGGATGAGGGAGCAGACGGCGGGAGGGATATGGATGAAGAAGAAGCTGTTGAGGTGTAACCACTATAAACCCTTTTCTGTAAAGAAATCTATAGCAGACACCGTCGACTTCAGTACCATGTGAACAGAACAATGCCTATGCCCGTCTTGCAGCCGGAGTCGAAGTTCGTTACCTGGGGCGGGTGACTCAGAGGCAGAGCTAAGCGCGGTTCTGTTCAAGTTAGCCCACCCACGCCATCTAACACTGAACACCGCAAACAATTCTGCAGCGTTTCCTGTTTCCACCACCGCGGAAAACGGTCAGTGCTGGGCAGAATAGGGAAATGGCTATTTAACAAATACGTGGGTGACCCAAAACAAAAAACAAAGCATGAACTACTGAGAAAATTCATCAATATAAATGGAAATGATTGAGCCTGTGTGTGTGCGCGCGCGCGTAAGTACAGGCCAACACGCGGGCTTTATGTGTTGTGTGTGTGTGTGTGTGTGTGTGTGTGTGTGTGTGTGTGTGTGTGTGTGTGTGTGTGTGTGTAAGCCTCAATCCTGCCTTTCTGTTTGTTTGTCTCATACACACACACACACCAAAAACTTGAAACTGTGGGAGGAGAGGGGTGGGGGCCGACTCAAACCTACCCTCACTCCCCTTTGACGTTGATTTGAACACAAATTGGAGATGGCAGAGAGAGAGAGAGTGCCTGCTGTGCTGTTTGCTTCTCCTCCTAACAGTGCATGCAGGTTGTTGTATGTAAATCAGCTTGTGGGGCTGCCACCATCCATCCAGCCGGCCTCTCCCGCCTGTCAGTGTAATCACGTGGTAAGGCCTGAGCCTCAACTACCTCCACCATCCATCCAGCCGGCCTCTCCCATCTGTCAGTGTAATCACATGGTAAGGCCTGAGCCTCAACTACCTCCACCATCCATCCAGCCGGCCTCTCCCGTCTGTCAGTGTAATCACGTGGTAAGGCCTGAGCCTCAACTACCTCCACCATCCATCCAGCCGGCCTCTCCCGCCTGTCAGTGTACTGTAATCACATGGTAAGGCCTGAGCCTCAACTACCCACACAGACCTCTTTGCGACAGTTCAGGCGGGTGAGAAGGATGTGGGTGGGTCGGTTTCGATTCTCTTTCAACCATCTCTCTTGTCCTGTGCGTCTGTCTGTCTCTGTTCCCTCCCCTGCCCTACCTCCCCTACCCACGGCCATCCTTCTCTTCCGCCCTATCTGTCACCCTTCCACGTTACCAAACAACGCCTGTCAATGAACTACCTCCCCACCCCACGGCCATCCTTCTCTTCCGCCCTATCTGTCACCCTTCCACGTTACCAAACAACGCCTGTCAATGAACTACCTCCCCACCCCACGGCCATCCTTCTCTTCCGCCCTATCTGTCACCTTTCCACGTTACCAAACAACGCCTGTCAATGAACTACCTCCCCACCCCACGGCCATCCTTCTCTTCCGCCCTATCTGTCACCTTTCCACGTTACCAAACAACGCCTGTCAATGAACTACCTCCCCACCCCACGGCCATCCTTCTCTTCCGCCCTATCTGTCACCTTTCCACGTTACCAAACAACGCCTGTCAATGAGCTACCTCCCCACCCCACGGCCATCCTTCTCTTCCGCCCTATCTGTCACCTTTCCACGTTACCAAACAACGCCTGTCAATGAGGTGTTTGATGCCTGCACACCAGCGACGCCCCCCCCCCCCCCCCCCTTCTCCCCCACACTCACTGTATGTGCATGTGGTTGTGTGTGTTGGCGTGTTAAGCGGGCGGGGGGAGGGGGGGGGGGGAGGGTTATGTGTGTGCGTGCATCTGGACACGTACACATGCTTACAATAATGCACAACATTTGAACCGTTCTCCGAGGAAAGGCGAAAACTCCCCTCTTCCAACTTCATTCTCACCGCAAGAACTCTCTCAGAAGCTTGCCGACTATTTCCTGAAATAACGTAATACTGATAACGACAAAAACTGGACTCGGCTGTTCCTCACCATCCATATTGTTGACAGAACGTACACCCAACCAACTTTAGAGCATTTTCAGCCAGTTTCTGAACAGTTCGACAGAAAACTAAGCACCAATGTTTCTCTAAAACCGTGTGACCTGGACCTTCCACCATCATTTTTGCTGTATGAATGTCTTGACTCGGTACTGCCCCACATTATTTATGGCTTAAATGAATCTTCTTTGTCTGGTTCTTTTCCCAATCTTTTCAATGCTTTACATCACTCTACAGAAACCCTCTTTTGACCTAAATTCTCTGACAGGCTGTCTCCAATTTGTCTTTTCTGTCCACAATAACTGAGAAAACCATTCTGTCACTTCGGCTAGCTTGAACAAAATCTGCTCAATCCTCATCAGTAAGCTTTCAGATCTGGACAAAGTACCGAGACAG
>CM031605.1:2338942-2340861 GCA_018398815.1 Conus ventricosus
TGAAAAAGATGTTGATGGTTTTGATAAGCTTTTGACTGTTGGCAAAATGATTCCATTTTTACAAAATGGTGCTCTTTTACTAAAACTTGGCGAAAGAAAAACCATCCATCATGCTCTGGTTATGGGTCATTGCCTTGGAAAGGCGCAAACAATGTTTCAAAGATCAAAACCAACTGAGACATGGCGTTCATTTTTACGAACGCACATGAATATTGATGACTCATATGCAAGAAAACTGATGCAGCTTTCAAAACATTTTTATTATTGCCCAAAATTTCATAACCTTAACATCGGCATCAATGATTTGTTTGCCAAACGAAGTCTGATTGCTAAGTACTTTCAGAAAATGATGAATTTCGAAACTTATGGCGAAATTAGATCGAGTTCTCTTTAGTACACCTAACAGAACGGGGTGGGGTAGTGGGTGGCGCCACTATTCCTACAAAAGCTCCAATGTTCAGCGAAGGTGTACTAACTGGCGATTAAGAGCCGCCAAAAAAAGCTCTACCAAAGCAGTATTTTACTTTTTTAAAAAAAAAAAAAAACACTAACTCTGCCAATGCGGTCCAAGCCCGGATGAAAAAGAGGAGGGGTGTGGTATAAACTTTTTTTGTGCGAGAAGGAAAGTATAATGAAACTCTTTGTTGTGGGAGGCAGCCTGCGGTAAAATTTAGCCTTGCTGACTGCTACTATAAATAACCGTTCATGCGGTGAACGCCTATTTATAGCAGCAAGAGGGCTACGGTAAAATCCGCCTTGCTATAAATAACGTTCATGGGGTTTGAACGCCTATTTATAGCAGCAAGAGGGCTACGGTAAAATCCGCCTTGCTATAAATAACCGTTCATGCGGTGAACGCCTATTTATAGCAGCAAGAGGGCTACGGTACTGCCTGTACTTGCTATGTGGGGGACACTAAGGGAGGTAACTCCTGCGCACCCCCACCCCACGCACGCACAACCCCCACCCCCACCCCACGCACGCACAACCCCCACCCCACCCACCCTACCCACCCCCCCCCCGCATGCACACACTCAAGTCACTTCTAAGTTTTTTACTTAAGTCATCCCCAAGTTTTTTAATTAAGTTCTTAATTAAGTTTTTAATTAAGTTACTTCAAGTTCTTAATAAGTTCTTGATCAAGTCATCCTCAAGTTTTTACTCAAGTCACCTGAAGATTGTAATTAAGTCATCCTTTAAGTACAACCAAGTTCTTATTCAAGTTATCTTATCAAAAAAATACAATCTATGTTTTTATCTTAATAGTAGATGTCTAATATAGTACACACACGCCTCAAAAAACGCGTCATCGCTGAGAATATCTTGCTCAGCGTTCTCTGCGCAAGATCGGTTAGCATAGATTTTAATGAAGTTCTTACATCCTAAGCAACCGCATTGATTACAATTCTGGTCTATGGAAATGTCTTTTATAGACTCCATGTCTTTATTTTTTGACTCCATCATTTTAAACAAATAATAATCCATCATGATCTATTTTTTTCAAAAAAACAAAAAATTAAGTTCTTAAAATATTATTACATTTCAAAATGGATCAAACGATCTTTTATTGTTGGCGTTTCTGGCGTGCTTTTGTCTTCTGTATTTAGTGGTTCAGGTTGTTTGGACTGCTTTGGTTTTTGTTGCCATTGTTTATATATTTTATAACCGTAATAACCACCCCCAGCAGCAGCAAGGGCGCCAAAAATGGCAAACAGTTTTAAGTTCAATATTCCATGAAGACTTTGGTGCTGTAGGCCTTGAATCGCATGGAGTTTTTATAGCTGGCATTGAATCAACTTGTTCTGGTGTGTTGGCGGTGTTATGTTTTCATGATGAGTTATATTCTGTAACTGTAATTTTTTGTCTGTTCCACTCTGCTAATTTTCTTCTGCTTTAACACGCCCAGGATGCTTTTCACT
>CM031605.1:2340961-2373461 GCA_018398815.1 Conus ventricosus
GGTCTCCACCTGATTTTCTGGCTTGGTTACTTTCTCCACCTGATTCAGTGTTTTCTGATTCTGCTGATTTTTTGGCTCGGTCATTTTGAAGGGAAATAAAATCTATATGATTAAAAGTAATTAATCCCATGATTAATGGTGATAACAATGTTCCAAATCTGTAATTTTGATCACAGCTTGAGACTCTAATGACTTTGTTAAAACTGGATCTTGCGTTAAATCATACGTAAGATCTTGTTCAGAATCAATGGGAGCAAATCTACTGACTAGTTTAGTGTACAAACTAAGAACCGTTTGCCCGACGCTTTCACCATTCTAGACCCCAGCTGCGCTTCATACCTGTTGTGATACTTTAAAATGTCTTGTGGCGACATCTGTTGAATTTGTTCTATGCTGAATTCAGTTCCGAGGAACTGTTTTGTTTTTCCACATGCTGCCAAAGAATACAACCTCTCCTTTTGGGGCATAATAGCTTGGTCATCAACTTGGTCATTCATAAGTTCAGGAAGGTTTAGGCCGCCCTGTAGCTGTAGTAGATCATCGCTGTTCATGTTTTTTATTAATTATAATTATTTCATTTTTTTAAAAATGAGCACCGAAAAAAACTGTCGCCAACCTTGTATACCATTCTGCTGTTATTGGAGGCCTAAGTGTAGGATACACAATGCTCGGTAAAAGCCTGTTAAAAATAAAACCGGCAGATCTTGGCAAACTAGGCTTTGAGGATTCAGCAAAACTGATTGCTATTATTGCAGCTTCATTAGCAACGAAAGATTTTCTAGTTAATCAAAAAATAATTCCAGAGAATATAAATATGTAAAAAAAAAATACATTTATAAAAAATGGCTTCACTCGTAATGATGATAGGCGGCGCTGTGGTTAATGCGCTTGCTTTTAGCGGAAGTAATTACGCGTTTAGTAAACTACGGGATGACGGAGAGAGAAAAAGACATAACAAAGCTATGGAGCAACTAGCTGCAGCACAAGATCACTATGAAAAGCAGAGAATTGAGCAGTTAGATTTTATTAATAACACACTGAAAAAACAGGGGCATGCAGCTTACACGTTTAAAGATGTTGATCAAGCGATAAAAGAATATTATCTAGTAACGGGCAAGCCAATCGAGACATTGCCCCCACCAAAATTCAGCGACTTTTATCATCCATCAAAAAAACAAAAGATGCAAGAAATCACGTTTATTGTCTTTGGCATGACCATCGTGTATTTTGTTGCCATAATATTGGATGAATAAAAATGAACAAAATCTATTATTCACCAAAAGGATATTGGAAGGGAATCACGGCAATCAAAAAGCTAAGCCAAGCAGCGGGAGTCAGTGAACAAACAGCGAAGGAATGGTTATCTAAACAAGCGATCTGGCAAATTTATTTACCTGCACCTAGACAAATACAGAGACCACACTTTGTGAATACAATACCGAACGACACCCATCAAATGGATCTTCTATATTTACCCCATGATACGATTAGACGAAAAAGATTTAAGTACGCACTCACAGTCATTGACGTAGCTTCAAGATACAAAGATGCGGAACCATTAACACAAAAGAGTGCTTCTGCTGTTGCTGTGCTATACAACTGATATACCAACGAGGTCCTTTAACTTATCCTCGCATGATTCAAGTCGATGATGGAAAAGAATTTAAAGGCCAAGTGAATCAATTATTGTTGAAACATAGAGTTACCATCAAAAGAGGCATTCCAGGAGTTCACAGATCACAGGCTTTGGTTGAAAACTTTAACAAACAGTTAGCTGAAAGACTTTTCTCCTACCAGTATCACAGAGGCTTATTGACAATTCTCGCAACACAGAATGGGTTAGAAGACTGCCCTCAGTTTTGCGCGCAATGAATATGAAGAATTTAAAGGGCTAAACCAGTACAAGCAATCAAAGAAAACAAAAATGTTGTTGAAGGAGAGTCTTCATCCGCAAACTATGCCGAATTAATAGGGCGGCGCGGGGTTTGGTTTTTTAAATTTGCCTTTGGGGGGCCTTTTAGCGGAAAGCCCTTTTATTTTTTTCCCGGGTTTAAATTTTAAAAACCAAAAAAAAACGGGAAAAAAAATTAAACGGAAAAAAAAAAAGAGAAGAAAAAAAAACCTTTAAAAAAAAAAAAAAAAAAAAAAAAAAAAAAAAAAAAAAAAAAAAAAAAAAAAAAAAAAAAAAAAAAAAAAAAAAAAAAAAAAAAAAAAAAAAAAAAAAAAAAAAAAAAAAAAAAAAAAAAAAAAAAAAAAAAAAAAAAAAAAAAAAAAAAAAAAAAAAAAAAAAAAAAAGTTTTTTTTAAAAATACAAAATTTTCCCTTTTTTAAAGAATCCTTTAAAAAAGAAAGGGGGAATTGACGGGAAGATTTTTATTTAATCCAACGAAAAAAAAGAATTTTAAAGATTTTATCCCCCCGTAAAAAAAATTACAAAAAACTGCAAACAAAAAAACCCCCTCCAAAAACAGCATTTTTACCAAATTAAAAAAACCAAAAATTGCCCCCCCCTTTTTTGGGCAAAAAGGGCCAAAAAGGTTTTTTTTTTCCAATAAAGATTAATAAAAAAAAAAAACATTTCAAAAAAGGGAAATTGGGGTAGGGAAACCGTTTTAAACCAATTTAACAAAAACTTTTAAAAAGGAATTTTGGTTTTTTTAAATCCCTAGTTTTCCGCCCCGTTTTAATAAAAATTTTACCGCGAAAACCCATTTTTAAAAATTTTACCCCTGTCTTGGGAAAAAAATTTAAACCCCCACATCTTTAACTTTTTTTAAAAAAAAGTCCGTTTAAAAAAAGAGTTTTTTTTCTGGCATAAAATTTTCCAAACCACCAAACTTATCCCCCATGTTTCCCGCTGAAAAAGAATTTAAAAGGCCTTTAAAATAATTTTTTTGCCCAAAGTCCATCAAAAAAGGGGAATTGGGGGTTTTCCCAAAACACTTTTTAAAAAATTTAAAAAACCCCCATTTTAGTGAAAGTTTTTAACCCCCTAAAAAAACTTATTGAAATTGTCCAAAAAATTTATAGAAGTTTTGGTTCATTTTCGGGGGACGAAAATAAAGGGGGTAAAAAATACGATAAAAAAAAAAGTTTTGTAAAAAGTTTTAACAAATTTTTTTCCCCAAAGTTTGAAAAATCCTTTTTGGGGGAACAAAAAGGGGTTTTTTACCCCAAAAAAGGAACTGACCTTTTAGTTTTATAACGTTTTTAAAAAATTTTAAAAAATCCGGGTTATTTTTTTTAAAAAATACCCCCCCCCCCAAAAACCCCTTTCCAATTTAAAAAAACCCCTCCCCCAAGGGCAAAGGGGAAAAACCCCCTTCCCCTTTCTTAAATTTTTTCGATTTAATCCAAAAATTGATTTTTTGCTTTTTTGGGGGTTATAAATTTAATCCTAATTTTAAAAAAAAACACGTTTTGGTTTTTTTAACCTTTTTTTAACCCCGTTTAAAACCTCATTTTTCCCGAAATTTTAAATTTCCTTTTTAAGGAAAATCACAACCCCCCAAACCCCACCCCCTAAACCCTTTTAAAAAAAGAAATTTCAAAAACCCAAACTTTCCCTTAATTTTTGTTTGGAAAGCCAATTTTGAAAAGGGTTTTTTTTTTAACAACTTTTTCGGGGAAAAGTTTTAAAATTGGTTTTTCCCCAAAAACCCTTTTAAAAAAAATTTCCCCCAACTATTTGTCCGGAATAAAAAATTTTCCCATGAAAAGGCCTATTAAATTCTTTCTGAAATTTTTTTTTTAAAGGTTTTTAAAAAAATTAAAAAAGGGTTTTTAAAAATTTTAGGGTCCCATTTTTAATAAGGTTCAAAGGAAAAATTAGGTTTTTTTTTTTCCAACAAATTAAACCCCAAATTTTTTGCCCAATTTTGAAGGGGTTTTTTTTTAAAATTTTTTCTGCCCAATTTTTCCGTTTATAATCAACCGTTTTATTTTATAAAAACCTAAAACCGCATAAATTTGTTCGTAAATCCCAAGGGAAGGTTTTTTAAATTTAAAGGGTTTAAACCTTCCACGTAAAAATTGGGTTTTCTTTAATCAACATTATTTTTTTGTTTTTAAATTTTTTTTCCCAAAAACCAATGTCGGGAACACATTTAAGACTTTCCCCCCGTTTCCCCCTTAAAAAAAATTTTTTAAAAATAAAAGCCCGAAACCCCCCCCCCCCCGCAAAAAAAATTCTTTTAAACTTTCCAATTTTTGGGAAAAGAAAAAATTTTTTAAAATCGCTTTTTAAAACTTTCCCTGGGGGAAGAAGTTTTTTAAAAACGGGCCCTTTTTAATTTTTCCCATTTTCTGCTTAAGTTTCCTTTAAAAAAGGAAACCTGAGTTAATGTTAATCCAATTTTTTTTGAGGGTTTTTTTTATAAAAAATTTTTTTGCCCATTCTAAAACTAAGTCCCTTTGGGGTCGGGTTTCAAACCAAAATTTTATACTCCTCCAAAAAAATTTTGTAACCCATTTTTTTTTTTTCTGTTTAAGGAAACTTTTTTGCCCCAAATTTTTTGGGTTAAAAATTTTTTGGAAAAAACCAAATGGTACTCAGTTCTTTTAAGGAAAAACCCCCAAACCCTAATTTTTAAAATTTCAAGGGTTTATGGTTAACCCCCAAATAATTGCCCCCCCAAATTTTTTTTTTTTTAAAAACTTATTTTTTTTTCCCTTGGTTAATTTAAATTTAAACTTTTTCCCGCTTTTTAAAATTTTTTTTAAAGGCCCCCCTCTTTGGTTTCATCGTTTTAAAAAAAAATTGGTTTTAAAAATCGAAAGGGCGGCTTTTGAGGAAAATTTTTAAAAACAAAAAAAAGGGCCCTTCCCTTTATATAAAATTTTCTGGGGGCCCCCACTAAATAACTTAATAAAAATAAAAAATTGACAACCCCCCTAAATTTTTTTGGGTCCCGGCGAAAATTTTCCTAAAAAGGTTTTTTCCCTTTTTCAGTTAAACCAAACCCCCTTTTAAAAAACCTCCACCAAAATTGTTTTACCCCTTTTTTTCAGGTTTAAAGAACCCTTTTTAAATTTGCTTGTTTTTTTTGGACAAGGGGGTTTTTAATTGTTCCTTTTGCGACCAAAACCCTAAAACCTTTTTTTAAGGTTAGGGGTAAAATTTTCCCATTTATTTTTTTTTTAAAACTTTTTTTTTTGATTGAATTAAAACCCATACAAAATACAAACCTTTTTTTCCATTCAATTTAAACAGAAAAACAAAAGGGGCTTTAAAAAGTTTTTTGAAAAAAAATTTTTTAAAAAAATTTTAAAAAATTCAAAAAAATTTTAGGAAAAAATTTTGGCCGAAATAAATTTTAAAAAAGGCCCCCCTTTAAATTTTTCGTGCCCAGAACATTTATAAAAAGGAATTCCTCCAAAAACAATTTTCCCCCTTTCAAGGAAAAAGGTTTTTTTACCGGGGGTCCTTTTAACAAACCAATTTAAACCCCTGGGACAACTTTTATTGCCACCTTCCCTTAAACCCAATTTTTTAAGCGGGTTAAAAAAAAAAAATTTCTTTCCCTTAACGTTTTTTGTTTGTTTGGGCCCCCAAGCCAAAAAAACCCGAAACCCACCAAACAAAATTCCCTAAGGTTTTAAAAGAACAAAAATTCAAAAAACTTAGCAAATTTGGGAAAGGGACCCCCAAAAAATTTCCCCCTTATTTTCCTTCAAAAAAATTAATAGTTAACCCCAAAATTTTTTTAAAATTTTCCCCAAAGGACCCAAAGAAGATTTTTGCTGGAAAACTTTTAAATTTGACCTTAAAGGCCCTCCGGGAATGGGAAATAATAAACAAATTTAAAAATTTTCTTTGGGCGGCCAAGAAAAAAAGGGTTGGGAAAACGATTTTTAAATTTTGAGCCAAAAAAAAACCAAAATTTTAAGGAACCCCAAAAAAATTCTAATTCCCCAATTTAAAAAAGTAAAAATTGAAATAGCAAAACTGGAGACTTTGCGGGGCCATTTTAAAAAAACAGGTTTGTTTTTGTTCCTAGGCTCCGTGGTCTTTTTTTAAACTAAAAAATAACCCTTTTAAAAGGAACAATGCCAAATTTGGGGCCATAAACCAACTATTTTGCAAAAAAAAGCCCCAGTTAAACAAACCCCCCCGAATAACCCCCCAAAAAAAGACCTAATAGCTTTTTAACCCATAAAAAAAAATTGTTTTTTTTTAAATTTGGAAAGGGATTACGGCTTTTTTTTTCCCCCAATATTACAGCAAGCCATGGCCGGACCATGAACTTTTGTTTCGCCCCGAAAACCCCCCCCATTACCAGGTAAAATTAAAAACCTTAAAGGGCTTTTTTTAAAAAACCTTGCAAATGACGTTTGTTTTTAAACCCTTTTTTAAATTGGGCGGGGGCGTTGGCCGGAAAAAAAATTTTCACCCCCCCCCTTTTTAAATTCCATTCCCCAGTTCTTTTTGGGCCCCTGGGTTTTTTTACCTTTTTAAATTTCCCCTGTTTTTTCTTTTTTAAAATTCTTTTTTTCTTTGGTTTTTCTTCTTAAAATTTTTTCCCAATTTTCCTCTTTTTCAAACATTTTTCTTTTTGGGTTATTATTGCCCAAAGGGGCTTCACCTTTTTGTTCAAGAATTTATTTTGGGGCCAAAAGGGGGGAAGAGCGTCCACCCTAAACGGGGGGTTTTTTTTTTCCCTTTTTTGAACGATTTTTTGAAAATTTTTTAATTTCCCCTGGTTTTCAAAGTGAAAGGCCCCTTTTTCCCCGAGTGGGTGCTGAATTTCTTAATTTTTTAAGGCTTTTTCCCTTCTAAAAAACTTTTTTTCGGGCTTCTTTTTGCATTTATTTTTTTCATCTCCCGATTGATTTAATTCTTTAAGTTCCATGTTTTGTATTTGGTTAGCTTTGGGATTCCTGCAGGGGGTTTTGAATTTGCAACGCATCCCAAATCAAATTTCGGCCCTTAACAACCCAAAGGGGCAAATTTTGATCTTCACACTGATCTTTTTTAAAATTTTACTCTTGGCTAAAAATTTTGAGGGGCGGGTTTATTTTAACCGAACAATTGCCCTTGATCGTTTTTTAACAGACAAATAAACATCTTTTAATTCAAAATCTTTTGGGTCAAAAATTCGGGGGGTTCCCTTGGCCTAAATTTTGTAAAATTTTTAACCTATTTTCTGTTAATTCATGCCGCATTGAAGCGTTGAGCAAATCGTGTAAAAGGGGAATTTTTCACCATTCGTCCCAAACCCAAAAACATCAAAAATCTTCTCCCCAACCGCCATTTTTTTAAAAAATTTAAACTTTTTTTTTTTCTTCTTAAAAATGGGGGAGAAAACCCAAAAGGGCTCGATTTTTCCCCGCAAAAAAACCCAAAAAAACCCCTTTAGGCCCTGAAGGGAAATAAACGGAATATTATTTTTCCCAAATAACCCATCAACTATTGTTTCAGACCCAAATTCTTACTGTAAAATTTTCCAACTGGGAGCGGATAATTGTTTGGCCCCAGGCTCGCGCGTCTTACTTTAAAAATACGCTCGTTTCAACAACAGCCCCAAAAACGGGACATTTGCCCCAGAATCGGGAGGGGCAATCTTTTAAAAAATTTTTCTATAAAACTTGAGGGCAAAAATATTTTTTTTAACACAACCCGCCCATTTTTTTAAAACCAATTCTGATCTATGGCAACCGGAAGGAAAGGGCGTTTTTTTGCTTTCAAGGAACGAAAATAAAGAAGCACTAAAACATAAAAAAAGGCGCCGAAGATTTAAAGAGGGCAAAAAGAATCAGCTGTAAATTTCGTATGGAAATCGCTTTCCACCCCCTTAAAGATTTGAGTTTTTAAAAGCGCATGCGCCAAATTTTAAAGGAGGTTTAAAAAGCAAAAAGTCATATAAAACAAAATTTTTTAATAATACAAACGTGTTTTCAGATCTTCAACACCAAGCAAAGTAAAGCATTTCGACATCCTCTTTAAGATTTTGACTTTGTTACCAACCCTTTTCTTAAAGCAGAGCTGATTGACAACAATATCAGAGAAAATTAGTAATATTTTACACAAGTGTTTCATCATACAACAAAATCCCAAAAAGCAGGGCAGACACTAAAAAGGAAATTTTTTATTTTTTTAGGGGCGCAGCAAAAAAGTTTAAAAGGGTTTTTTTATTGCGGTGAAGATGAAAACCGTTCAAAGGGGAAAGTTAAAAGTTTTTAACCCAAAAAAACAAAAGTGCAATGTTCGATTGGGGGTAGTCCAAACCCAAAATCTCCCTAGGGGGGTTTAAACCTTATCACATTTTGATGAAATAAAAAAAAACGTTTGGGGGCCCGGGGGGTGTAGAAACCCAAACATTTTCCCTTGCTCTAAAGATTTACATCTTCCACAAATGTTAGGCTTGATGTTTAATTTTAAAACAACGAAATACGGTTTTTTTGGGTTGACCTAAGTAAACAGAGGTTTAATCATTTTGCAGGGAAGGGAGAGCGGGGGAAGACGTAATAAACATTCAAATTGAAAAGAAGAAAAAGGGCCGATAACCGTTTAAATTTAAACATTTGTTTTTAATTAAAAAAGGGGGCAGCTGAATATTGGAGAAAACAATTAAAAGATTAGTATACAAAAATTTATTTTTTTATTTAAAAAAGCATGTCTGTTCGGGTATTACCCAAAGGTGCCTACGCCGCCGCCAAAAAAGAATAGTAAAACCCCAACAAAAAACCCTTTCAAATTAACCAAAAATTAAACACAAAGAAACAATTTACTAGAGCAAGCCCTTTCAAAATACAGAAAAACCAAACGAAGGTATTCTGCTGCCTTTAATGCGACATATTTTTAAAAAACTGGACCCTCAACTATAATTGCCTATCAGCGGGAACGAGTGTTGGTCTCTTGGGCAACGGGCATGGGGCGAAACCCCAGCTTTACCTCTAGGGGGGTTTGTCTTTAGCCTCGCCGGTTCATTACGTAAGTGGGGCGGGCAAAAAATTAAAAACTAAACTCCAAAAGCACACAGCTATGGTTCAACTAATAACGGCAAAACTTATTTTCGTTTAAACTGCAAAAAATAAAGCGCTTGTTGCCTCAAACATAACGGATGAAAAATTTTAAAATTCGTTTCCCAGGCCGTTTTTGGGGGGGGGGGGGGGGGGGGGAATGACTAAAAAAGGGAAAAAAAATTTTTGGATCTTCAAAGAAAAGGCGAGGACAACTTTTTCTCAACACCCCAAAACCCCCCCGGGACCCAAAAAAAAAAAAGGGAATTTTAAAAAAAAGAAAACGAAATTAAACTCTGTTCTAAACAGTTTCACGTAACAACCCCAAAAGGGTTTTACTTATTTATGAGTCCAACCGCAAAAAGACCGTTGATTTTAAATCTGTTTAAATTTTTTTTTTTTTTTAATTTAAATAAATATTTTGATTTAAAAAGAAACTCAACTTTGCAAAAGAATAAAGGGCAAAAACGAATTTTTTGAAGGAATGCTTGAGAGAGAGCTTTTTTCAAAAAGCACTGAATGATATTGATTTAAAAATCTTTAAACCCAAAAAAAAACTACAGCAACCCGTTTTTCCCAGCTTTTCCCCCTCAAGTTCCGGGTAAACTAAATAGACCCGCCAGTTAAAGTAATGTTAGCTTTTTTTTTAATTGACTATGTAACAATAAAGGGAAGAAAAATCTAAAAGGGTCGGGGGTCCGCCCAAAAAACCCAACCCGACTATTCTTTCTCATAACACTTAACCCCCCCGGTTGGGCAACAAATTTGCTTGCCCCGTTTGACGCGGGGTTTGAAAAGCCAAAAAACGGTCGGGTTTTGGGGTAAAGGGGGCAAGTTTAGAGATCAAAATTAAAAAAAGGCTAAGTATGAAACCGACAAAGCCCCCGATTTTTGGGCAAGCCCTTACTTTCCCAAATTTGCCCGAGATTTTGGTACCCGAAAAGAGCATTTCTAAACAAAAAATTCAACAAAAAATGTTTTATGTGGTGGGGGTTCTCGCAAGGCGGGCATTAATATCCCCCAAAAACCAGAAAAAGGTCTACTTTCGTCCTTACATAAATGACCTTAATTTAGGGGGGTGCCCCTTTCCCTGTTAGCGTGGTTTCCAAATTGCGGTTTGAAGAACAAAAAAAACCAATAACTTTTAATGTATACACAGGGAAATAGGAAACAAATCTCCCTGCCAATTAAATTTGGCCAAGAACACCCAAAAATTTGGCGAACCGGGAAAAAAACCCTGTTGACTTATTTACTGATTTTTTCCCACCAGGGGGGCCCCCGCTTTACACATTAATACAAAAAATGAGTAAACAAATGAAACTACTTAAAAATGGCACAACCAAAAATCTGTAGAAAATTTTTAACAAGAATCCCAACTTTTCCCAACCCCGCGGGGCGAACATAAGAAACACTGTTTTGGGGCCCTTTTTTGACGTAAAAACGGAACAAATTACGCCCCCACCGGATCAAATTAGTTTTAAAAAACGGAAGGGGATGCAAAATTCACCATATGTTTTTAAACCGCAGATTTTGGGAATCATCATTTTTCCTTATGAAGGGCCCCCCCAAAAAAAACTTCAAAAAAAACAGTTTTAAAATGGAAAAACCCAAAATTTTTTTCATTTGCTTTCTTCTTTTGTCTTTCGGATGGTGTTCATTCGGGAGCCAAAAATTATAAAAGGGGGCCCCTAATGCCAAAAAACTTCTTAGAACGCATCCCGCAAGTGCGCAATGATTTTCAATAATCAAAACTTATCTGAAATCATAATGCCCCTGAAGACCAACAACAGTATGACTCACCCACACATTTTTGGTTTTGTGGTTTAAAGGGCCCCTCATCAGACGCAAAAGAATCCAACAGTAAGAACCCTGATCACATTTTCGGAAAATTTTAGAGGGCAGCGCAAACAAATCAAACTTCCAAATAAAGTTTTATCCTAAGACTTTTTGGGGCCTGTATTCTTTCCCCCAAAATTTCAGGTTACAAATCCCAACTTAAAAAAAAGCAGTGGACGAAGCCTTTGGTGGGCATTTCATTGCACAGGCATCAGAAAAGTACATGTGCTTTAAATTTTAAATAACATGTCCTTTTTTATGACTTTTATGCAAAACATGAAAGGGATCATTAGATCACTGGCTTTTGGCCTTAAAGTCCCGCCCCAAAAACGGGAAGGGAAAATTTGACTTTAAATCTTGTTTTAAAAAGGGGTTTTTCCCTTATGAAATACAAGAACAATTTTGGGAAAAGGTTTTTATGAAGATACAATTCCCCCCTAAAGGGGCGTTTTTTCTAGCCCCAGAGGGAAAAGGGCACATGGGCTCTGAATTTCCAAAATTCTCAAGATGCGTGGCCAAAAAGTTAGAGTGTAAAAAAATGGGGGACAAACAAAACTCCTACTTGGGTGGGTGATGTTTTGTTTGTTGGCGGACTCTTTGAAAACTATGAAAGACCTCAAGAAACCTTATTCCGGAAACCCCGCGCATTAACCCATTTTTTTTTTTTTTCGGGCCCGGGGGAGTTGGGAAAGCTTTTTTTAAAGTTTTTCTGGGGACAGATTTATTTATTGTCGGATTTTTCCAATGATCCAGATGATTGAAAACGGATTTTCGGGAGGGGAAATTTGTATGGGGTCGCATCTTTTCTTTTAAAACAAACAAAAAAATACTTGGCCCACAATTTATCCAAGAAAAGGCTAACAACTCATGTATTTAATTCAAACAATCGTATGGGTGGGCAATGGCGCAATCACTTCCATTTCGTAACTTTAAAATGTCACAGGGGGCGATCCAATTAAAAAAATTTAAAAGGCATTAAAGTTGGGGTTTGGGGAAGTTTAAAAGCCTATCAACAGCGGGGGGGGGGGGGGGGGTACTTGTAGAAGTTAATTTTTAAAAAACCTTATGAAAATCCATGGGCCTGCATAATTTACTATTTCCCTTAGCAGCAGAAATCAAAAAATGGACCCCCCCAGAACCCCCCTAAACTTTTTTGCCCCCAATTTTTCGAGGAAAAAAAAAAATTTCTGTCATTACAGACTTCTAAAAAAATTTTTTTTAAGCCTGGTTTAAAGTTAACCGCTGTTCATCGCATAATTGCTTTTTATCAAAAAACATTCATGAAACCATACATCATGAAGAACCTGATCTCAGAACTAAATCCACATTTCTTCAAAAAAAACCCTTTTTCCCAAATTGAAAAACAAAAAGCTTTTTGGAAAGACAAGGAGAATCCGCACAAGCCAAAGAAAACAATTTTGGGCCCCCAAAAGAACGAAAACAATTAAGCTGACTTCAAAAACCTAATTTTCAAGGGCTTCAGAAAATTTCATGAAACCGCCCTTTTTGGGATAAAGAAAAAAAAAAAATCAAATTAAAACAAGCCTGTATTTTTAAAAAGGGGTTTTTCGGGTTTAAAAATTTTAAAGCCCTTTTTATGTTAGAGTTTTTTTTATTTACTACCCTTTTAACCCCCGTAAACCTGATCCAAGTCCTTTACACAGAACAGATAGGTTTTTTTTTTTTATAAAATAACCCCCGAAGGGCATCTATAAAGACCCGGAAATCGAAGTGGCTTTAAAAGGCATGCGGGGTTGGGGAAAGATACATTCCCCATTAACCCCAAAACCCCCCTTTTACATTCAATTTAAATTTAAAAAGAAGGTTTTTGGAAAAATGAAGGATGAATTTTTGGAAAAGGGACAAGGATTTTTGGTTTAAGGTCAAAAATGACAGTATTTCGACCAGGAGAAAAACAAAAAAAAAGCAAAGGGAAAAACTCTCGCAGCGTTTGTCAATCAAACATATCACCTGACAACCCACAAAGAAGCCTTGTTTTGGGGAATAAAAACCTTTTTTAAACAAGAAAAACGTTAAAACTCGATCTAAAAACAAAATGAGAAACAACACAAAAGTTTTTAACAAAAAAAGTCGTTAGAAAAAACCCAAACAAAAAAAAAGAGTATTTTTTTAATCCCCGAGTTTTCATATCAATCGGGCCCTGGAGAAAACCCAAAAATTTAAAAAAAAACGGGAAAGTGTCGGCGGGAATTTTTCTGCAAAAACTTCTTTTACAAAAAATCTTGAGGACTGGGTTTTTTTTGTTGTTTAGGTTTTTTCGTAAATAATAAAACGGGGGGATTCTTTTTAAAAAATTTTTTTTTATTTCGCCCGGGGGGCACTCCAAACTGATCTGTTTTCCCTGTTTCGGGGTGTCCCCCCTTTTGGCTTCTCCCGGAAAATTTAAAAGGGGGGCCCTTTCTTTTTAAAACCCAAAAGGTAATAGTTGGCCCCGGGTTAAGACTCTCCTTCAACAGCATTTATTGGTTTTTTTTATTTCTTGTACTGGTTTTTTCCCTTTTAAAATTTTTCATATTCATTGCGCGAAAAATGAGGCAGTCCTTTTAACCCCTTCTGTTTGCGAACTTTTCATCAGCTCTCCCGGATACGGAAGGAAAAAAATCTTTCACTAACGTTTTTTTAAAATTTTCGGGCTAAAGGGCCCGTGGGCTAAAACCCGGAACCTCTTTAATGGTAACTCTATTTTTCAACCAAAAATTGATTTATTTGGGCCTTTTTAAAATTTTTTCCATCAAACAACTTGAATCATTTCGAGGATTAAATTAAAAAGGGCCCCCGTTGATATATCAGTTGTTTTGGGGACAGCAACCCGCAGAAAACACCTTTTTTGTTAATGGCTTCCGCATCTTTGTATCTTGAAGCCAGTCAATGACTGTGATGCGTACTTAAATCTTTTTCGTCTTTTCTATCAAGGGTAAATATAGAAGGGCATTTTTAAGGGGGTCGTTTTGGGGTTGTTTTTGACAAAGTTTGGGCCCCTGTATTCGCCTAGGCGTGGTAAATAAATTTGCCAAACGCTTGTTTAGATAACCCTTTTTTGCTTTTTTGTTCACTGACTCCACGCTTGGCTTAGCTTTTTAATTGCTGTTATTCCCCTTCCCAAAATCCCCTTTTTCGAATAATTTTGATTTTGTTTTTATTTTTTTTTCAAACCAAAAATTTTGTGCAACAAAATAAACAACGGCCCCTAAACCCAAAAAAAAATAAACCCGATTTCTTGCATCTTTTTTTTTTCTGATGGGTGATAAAAGTCACTGAATTTTTTGGGGGGGGGCAAAAAGTCTCGATTGGGTTTTCCTGTTTTCAAATAATATTGGGTTTTTTTGCTTGATTTAACATCTTTAAATGTTGGGAAGCTGCATGCCCCCGTTTTTTCAGTGTGGGTTTTTAATAAAATCTAACTGGGTCAATTCCCTGCCCTTTTTATACGATCTTGGGGCCCGGGGCTATTGCTCCACAGCTTTTTTATGTCTTTTTCCTCTCGCCTTTATCTCGCAGTTTTTCTAAACGAATTACTTCCACTAAAAGCGAGCGCATTAACCACAGCGCCGCCCATCATCCCTTTCGAGTGAAACCATTTTTATAAAAGTATTTTTTTTTTTACTATTTTTAAAAGTCTGGAAATTTTTCCTTGCTTTTATAAAAATCCTTTTTGTAGCAAAAGAAGCTGGGCCCTGATAGCAATTAGCTTTTCTGAATCCTCAAAGTCTATTTGCCCAAAAACTGCTGGGGTTTATATTTTTTAAAAGGCTTTTCCAAGCATTGAGTATCCAAAACTTAGACCCTCCAAAACAGCAGAAGGGTTCAAGGTTTGCAACATTTTTTTTTGGTTTCTCATTTTTTTTGAAAATAAAAATTTTAATTTAAAATAAAAACAGGGAAAAGCGATGGGTCTACTACAAGGGTACAGGGCAGGGCCCAAAAACCCCTGAACTTTTGAATGACCAAGTTGATGACCAAGCTAATTTTTGCCCAAAAAAGGGAGGGTGTATTCCCCCCCCCCCAATGTTTTAAAACCCCCCCCCCCCCCCCCCCCCCCCCCACCCCCCCCCCCAAAAACCCCCCAAAAAATTTTAAAAGAAAAACCCCCCCCAAAACCAGGGGGAAAAGGTTAAAAACAAAAAAGGGTTTTTTAATAATTTCACAAAAACAGATTTTTCCCCGATTTCCCACAAAAAACATTTTTAAAAGATCCCGAACAAAGAACGAGGGGGCCCAGGATGGGGAAAATTCAAAGTTTGGAAAATTTTTTTAAAAAACCATAAATCCCCTGGGGTTTTAAAATTTTAACTATGATTTTTTTCCCCAAAAACCAGGTTTAAAAACAAAAAAAAAGGTCATTAAAAAAACCCGCCAAAATTACAATAAAAGTTTAAAGGGGAGCCATTTAACACCCCCGGGGGGTTTTTTTTTTTTTTTTATTTTAAAAAAACGGGGGAAAATTTTGCAGAAACAGAAAAAAAAAAAAGTTTTAAAAAAACCAAAAATAAAAAAACCCCGAAAAAGCAAACAGTTGATTTAAAAACCGGGGGTATAAAAAAAAATTTACAAGGGCGCCAAAAATTTTTAAAGGAATATTAAATAAAAAAATAACCCCCGCCCCGCCGGGGGGGGGTTTTTTTTAATGATAAAAAAAAATTAAAAAAAACGGCCCAAAAACTTCAAAAAGAAATAAAAAAGGGAAAAAAACGGGCCAGCCCCCCGCTTTTTTTTTTTTTGTTTTTTTTTTGTTTTTTTTTTAAAATTTTTTTTTTTTTGTTTTTTTTGTTTTTTTTTTTTTTTGGGTTTTTTTTTGTGGGGGGGATTTTTTAAAAACATATTAAAAAAGGCGGCCCAAAACCCAACACAATTTTTAAAAAAATTTTGAACTAAAAAAGAAAAAAACGAGCCAAAAACCTCAACAACAAAAAAAATTTTTTGGGGGGTTTTTACCAATTTAAAGGGAATTTTTATTTTAAAAAAAATAATTTTAAAATTTTTTTTTAATAATTAAAAAAAGAACTTTGGGGTTTTATTAAAAAGATAAATCAAAACATAAAAAACGGAATAAAAAAATTTAATTTAAAAACTTAATCAAACTTTTTTAAAAATTAAGAATTTAAAAAAGAAATTGGGGCGACAAAAAACTAAAAGACCTTTTTTGGGGTGGTTGGGGTACAAAGGGTTTTTTATTTGAAGGTAAAAAACTAGTTTTTTTTGGAAAAAGTCTTAAAAAAAGCCTTTTTATTTAAAAGGGGGCTTTAACCCCAAAACGACAAGCACAAAAAAAAAACTTTAAATTTTAAAAATTTTTCTTTAATAACTTAAATTGAACCCCCTTTGGGGGACCCAAATTTAAAAACCCTTAATTTAAAACCCTTTTTGGGGTCTTGGGGTGGAAAATTTTTTGTGGTTTTACCGCTTTATTAAGGCTGTGAAACCATTTCGCGACCGTCCCTTTTTCCGCCCCTTTAAGGGTGGAGCGTTGACGAAAAGGGGACGGGGCCGCCCAAAAAAAAAGGCTTCCCACTGTGAAAACCTTTTACCGCTCTAGGGTGGGGCGCCCGGTTTTCTCAAAACCTTGCCCGGACTTTTGAGGGTTGGGTTTTAGGCGGCTTTTAAAAGCTTTTCCAATAATTTTACCCTCAAGCGTTTAAAACCTTCCAAAAATTCCTTTCCCTCTAGGTTTAGCCTTTGGGAAAAACCCTTGCCATGTGATTGAAAAAGGCCCCCTTGGGTTTTGGGGTAAAAAAAGGCCGCCCTGTAAAACCCCTTTTTCCGCCTAACTTTTGGACCTGGTTTCCCATTCTGGCAATTTGAGGAGGAAAATTTATTTTCACTTTGGCCTTTTAAAAAAAAAAAAAAAAACAATCCAAAATAAATTTCCCTTTTCCTCATCAAAACCTTTAAAAACAAAAACCCTTTTTCTGAGTCCCCCAAATGGGGGGGAAAAAAACTTAGAAAACCTTTTTAAAGGGATTGGTTTTTAAACCAAAAGAATCCCCCCATTCCCCCCCCTATGGAAGGGCCTCCCCCCTTAACCCATCCAAAAAACCTTTTAAAAAGTGCGGTACCCCCAAATTCGTTAAGGGTTTGTCCAGCCCAGTTCCCATGTTTTGTTTGAAAAAGTCAAAAATTTTTTTATTTAAAAAAAAAACCTTTCACAAAAAAGTTTCTTCTCCTCTTTTCCAACCCTTGAAAATACAAGGTTCCTTTTAAAAGGGGGGGCCCCCAAAGTTTAATGGCCCCTCTAAACCCTAAGGACCCCGCTTTTAAATTTTAAATTTTTTTTAAAACGGCCCACCCCCCAAACCCCACCCATACCCGGGCAAAGGCCCGCCCCCCCTTTTAGTTTTTTGGCCTTGAAAAGCCCTGTTTGAAAAGGGGCGGGCCCCTAAAACCGTAAAAGGTTAGGTTGGGGGTAACCATCTTTACACCAAAAGTTTGCCCAAGGAAAGAATTTGGTTCAAAATAATTTCCGGAAATTTTTTTTGGGGAAAAAAAAAAATGTTTTAAAAAAAAGATTTTTGATTCTGGCGCCGTTTTTAAACCCCGGGCCCAAAAATTTGGCCCGTTTTTTCAAGGGTTTTCTGCCAAACCAAACTTTCCCCCAATCCCGTAGGGTTTTTTCGGGGGAAAATTTAAAATTTACTTTTATTAAAAAAGGAAAAATATCCTGGCCACAACAAACCCACCCTTTTCCCTTTTCCTTTGGGAAAAACCTTTTAAAGTCGCCTTTCCCTTTTTCATTTTTTTCCAAAACAACAAATCCCCCGGGTTTTTTAAAGGCCCAACTTAAAGGAATGAACGGTTAAAATTAAAAAATTTTTTAAAGTTTTTTAACCCTTTTAAAAAAACACAATTAAACCCCCAATAAACAGAACGGAGTTAAAAAAATTTTTTCGGGGGGCTAAAAACAAACGAAACCCCCGTTTTAAAAATTGGGTGAACGGGGAAAAATTTTCCCAAAAAAATTTTTTTCTGAAGCAATGTTTAAACCCCGCCGAAAAAAAGGCCTTTTTTTAAACAGGGGCTTTAAACCCGTTCCAAAAGCCCAGCCCCAAAATAAGGGGAAAAGGTTTTTTTTGCCCCCTTTTTCCCCCCCGTCTTTTTAAAAAGGTTTTTTTAGTAAAAAATTTTCAAAAATGACATTTTTTCATTTTTTAAACAATTTTTAAAAGAGGAAAAAAGATTTGGGGTTTTTTTTGGGGGTTTTTCTGGCCCTCCCTTTCCCTTTCCCCTTTTTCCCTAATTTTTTCCCCCAAAAAAACCTTTTTAAAATTTTTAGAAAAATTTGGGCTAAAATTTAAACCCGTTCTTTTAACTTTTAAAAACCTTTTTTAAAAGAACCAATAAAACCCCCCAGGGACAAAAAGCCCCAATTAAAAAAACCTTTTTTGGGGAAACAAAATGGAAGTCGGTCGCGGAAAAAGGTGATAGGGTGCAGAATTTTCAATTGAATTTTTTAAAAAAATTTCTATTGGGAAAAATTTTGGAAAACCAATTCTGGGTTTTTCCCCCCAACTAAAACCTAAAATCCCAAAAAACCCAAAGGGAAAAAGGAAACTTTTTTAAAAAGGTTCGCCTGCCTGGAAAAAGTTTTTTAAGGTAAAAAATAAAGTTAAAGAATTGGGGAAAAATTTTTTTTGTTAAAATTTAATTAAGAGAAGAAAAGGGGAAAAAATTTTTTGGTTTTGTGTTCTTCTTGCCCCCTTTCCCCTTTTTTCCCTTTTTTTCTCTTGAAGGAAAGGGGGTTTTTTGGATTTCCCAAAAGGTGAAAAACATAGCAAAAATGCTTGTTTATTTCAAAGGGAATGTTTGGAAAAGAAAACCTGCAGATAACCCCCCAGCCAGTTTTTCCCTTTAAAATTAATTTTAAATTAACCCCAAATTATTTGCTGGGAACCTTTTAGAAAACCAGAACCCAAAAAATTTTGATAAAGAAAAAGGCGAATTTTGGGTACGGATTTGGAAAACCCCTTCCTTTTCTATTTAAAATTTATGTTTTTTTTTTTTTTTTTTTTTTTTTTTTTTTTTTCCCTTTTTTTTTTTTAAAAGGAAATTTTTTTCTTTTCCAAGGAAAAAAGTTTTTTAAAAATTTTTAAATTTTTCCCCCCAAAACCCTTTTTTTTTTCCCGTTAAAACTTTTTTTTGTACCCCGTTTTTCTTTTTTGGAAAATTTTTTTTAAAAAAAAAGGAAAACTAAGGGGCTTTAAAGTAGTCCCAAATTTAAAAACCCCCCCCCGGGGGGGGTTTTTGGTTTGAAAAATGGTGGGGGGGGTTCAGGTTTGGGTTTAAAAATGGTTCTCTAGCTCCCCAAAGATTTTTGTGACAGAAAGAACTGCAGATAATCCCACCGACACAGTTCCGCTTTAATTAATTTTAAATTTACATAAATATATTTAAGTCTAAAATGGAAGCTCAGAAGAAGCGCAGAACGAAACAGGTATGATAAAGAAGAGACCGCAGAAGAATTGATACAGGATATTATTTGAAAAAAATTTGCTATTAGGGAAACATTTATGGAGATTAATCAATACATGGTTATCTATCTAGATCACATAAAATCCAAAATCCCAAATTGGGAAAAAAGGATATCTTGAAATAATAGAAAAAATTCAAGCACATCAAGCAAACATGAGAAAAGATTTTGATGAATTGGATGAAGCTATAATTAAACTTTCGTTTAAAGATGATTGGAAAATGTAAACCCCCTGTTTATACTGTTCTCCAATGTCCATATGCATATGAAAACTCTGGATTAACAAAACACACGTTTTGTGTTTGTTCTATCTAATGACTTCTTTGTTACAACCGTTGTGTTGATCTCATGTAGATTAGATCGCAGTTTTACGTTGTCATGATGAAAAGTCTTATTGTCAAACAATGCTTCTTTGTAGTTGTCATGAGATATGTTTGACTGCACAACACTGCGAGATATTCCTTTTGCTTTCTTAATGGTTTTCTCCTGGCTAGAATACTGTACATTTTCGACCTTAACCCAACATACTCCTGATCACCTTTCCAGATAATTCATCTTTCATCTTTCCTAAAACCTTCTTGTTAGTAATTGAATGTAAAGGCGAATCTTTAGGATAATCGGATGTGTCGTACCATCCCGCATGTCCTTTAGCTACTTCTAATTCCATGTCTTTATAGTGTCTTCAGTAGTGTATATCTATAACAAAACTATCTGTATCTGTGTAAAGTACTCTGGACTCAGGATACGAGGGCTTAAGTAGTCATAAAGAAATTCTAACATCAAAAGCTTTGATAATTCTAAAACAGTAAACCCAATAAAAACGGGCTTATCCAATTTGACTTTCTTTTTTTTATCATTATACCAAAAAGCTGATCATGAATCTTCTGAAGTCCTGATAATTAGGTTTAGAAGTCAGCTTAATTGCTTCGTTCTCTTTGGTGACCAATCTGACATCTTTACGCTTGTGTGGATTCTCCATAGTCTTTCCAAAACAGCTGTTGTTCATCAGCTTGAAAAAGTCTTTTCTGAAGCATCTGTGGATTTAGTTCTAAGATCAGTGTTCTTCATGATGTATGGTTTCATGAACTGTTCTTGATCAAAAGCAATTATACGATGAACAGCTGTCAAACTTCAAACCGTTGTCTTAAATAAAATTGCAGAAGTCTGTAATGACAGACATAATTTTTTTTGCCCCGAAGATTGGGCACAAGTTTAGGCGGTTCTGTTTTTGCCATCTTCAGACTTTCTGCCGCTAACGGATAGTCATTATGCAGGTCATGGAGTTCATTTGGATATTCTAAGTCAACTTCTAGATGTATCCACGCTGTTGACCCGGCGTCAAACTGCTCAACCACTTTAATGCCTTTTGAATATTTTTCGGATTGTCATTCTGTGTACATTTTAAAGTTGCGTAATGGAAGCGATTGCGCCATAGCCCATCCATACAGATTGTTTGCTTTCTAAATACAAAAGATTTTTAAAACCTTTTACTCGGACATATCTCCAAGTATTTTTTGTTTGTTTTTCAGTAATGATGCACCCCCAATACTAATTCCTCCACGCAACCTTTTTAAAAATTTCATCTGAATCTTTGGGTAGGTCAAAAATTAAATCAATTTTTAAACCCCATTAAACTTTAAGAAAGCGTCCAGCTCACCCCGGGGCGCAGAAAAAAAATTTTGCAGGGGGATCCAGGCTAAAATTTGTTTCAAAAGGTTTTTCTGTAATTTTCAAAAAAGTCCCCCCAACAAACTTTAATAAGCCATAAAGTGGGGAGTCATGATGTCTCCCATCGTTTTACACTCTAATTTCCCTGCCACGCATTTTGAGAAAGCTGGTAATCAGAATCCTAATGTCCTTTCCTCGAACTAGAAAAAAATTTCGCCCTTAGGAGGAAGTGAGTCTTCGTAAAACCCTTTTCCCCAACTTTTTCATGTATTCTTTGGGGGTAAAGGGCCCTTTCTAACGAATTTTGGGTTTCAAAATATTTTCCGTTTTTTGGGGCAGGATTTTAAAAGGAAACCTAGTTTTGTGAATCAAATTCCCCCATAATGTCTGCAAAAGAGTCATAAAAAAAACATTTTAATTTAAACCCCAAAAACAATTGTTTTTTCCGATGATTGTGAAAATTCATGTTCCCTTTAAAAGGCGTTGTCAAATGCTTTCTTTAAAAAAGTTTAAAGTCCTTTAACCTCGCAAGTTGTAAAAAGAAAAAGGCAGTTCATGTTTTGGTTCAAACTTTTGTTAAAATTGAGCATTTCCCTGTGCCTGCTCCCTAAATTTCCGCTAATGTGATCAGGGTTCTTTTATGTGGTTTTGGCCTGCGTTTATGGGGCCCTCCCCCAAAAACCCCAACAATGTGTTGGCTGGCCCAAAAGTTCTTGGTTTTTAAGGGCCAATGATTTCGTAAATTCAGATTATTAGAACAATCTTTAAAGAAATTGCGCATCGCTGAAAAAAATCTTTTGCCCCCTTTTGGTCCCGTATAATTCTGGCGTTGAATGAGCCCCCATCCGCCCTGAAAAATAATGAAGGCAAATGAACAAATCTGTTGTTTAAATCATTAAGACTTTTTTTTCGAAGTTTTTGTGGCGCGGGCCCCTTTCCCAAAAGGAAACAAAAAGGACTCAATTTTCTGCGAAAAAAAACATAGGTGAATTTTCCCGCCATTTCCAGTTTTTTTAAAACTAACTTTAGTTTTCGGGGGGGGGGGGCGAAATTAGTTTTTTTTTAAAAGCCCAATGGGCGTTTACAATTTTTTTATGTTCCTGCGGCTTGCACAGAGGGGAATTTCTTTTAAACATTTTCTCCCGAATTCTTGTTTGTCCCCAAATCTTTTTGAAGAAATGCTCCCTTTATTTTAACCCATTGTGCTATCAATGTGTAATGTGGAACCCCTGCTGGTGAAAACTTCAGTATTTAGTCAAAATGCTTTTGTCGGGCCGCCAATGTTGGACTGTTTTTGGGAAACCCCCTTTAATGGTTGTAGATTTTTTTCCTCACCCCAGGTTAATATTAACAGTTTTTTGGGGTTTTGTTTTGTTCTTAAAAACTGATCAAGGGAAAACCACCAAACGGGAAAGAATTTTCCCCCCAAAAGTTAAGCATTGCTGAAAAGGCCGATAGTTAGAAAACCCCTCTTTTGCGTTTTTGCGGACGTAATGCAGCCTTGCGAAACCCCCACCCTTTAAAAATTTGTCGCCGGTATTTTTATTTTTAAAAATCCCTTTTTTTGCAACTAATCCCGGGGGTTCAGGGGAAGGGTAACCCCTTGCCAAAAAATTCGGCCCCTACTTAAAACTTTTTTAAATTTCTGATCTCGGGACTTCGCCCTTGCCCAAACCCAGGCCTCTCATTTTGGGCTTTTTCGGGGGCCCACACCCAAACCCGTGTAAGCAGTTGGCCCTCCCCAAACCCGGGGGGTTAAGTCATTATGAAAAAGAATAGTCTTTTTTTTAGTCAGCCCCGATTTCTAAATTTTCTTCTTTTATTGTTATTTAGTCGTTTTTAAAAAAGCTAACTTTAATTTTTAACGGCGGGTCTTTTGTTTTTTTACCGGAAACTTAAAGAAATAATGAGAAAACATTTACCTGAAAACTTTTTCCCTGGATCAATGATTTCAAAATAAAAATAAAATTAGTGTCTTGACAAACGTCTTCCTTAAGCTTTCCCTTTCAAACAATTGTCCGGCCCTTTCCCAATATCTTATCCATGCTGATTTTTTTTTTCCCTAACTAAAAAATTTTTTTTTTAAAAATAAAAAAAAAAATTAAAAAATTATCGAGGGTTCTTTTTGTTTTTTAGACTCATAAAAAAAAAGTAAAAAAACCCCCTTTTTGGCGTTGAAAAATTGTGAGCTTTTTTAGAGCAGAGTTTTTTTTTCCCTTTTACTTTTTTTAAAACATTCCTTTTTTATCTGTTGGGTGTCTAGCTTTTGAAAAAAAACTTGCCCCTTCCCTTTTCTTAAAGATAAAAATTTTTTGTTTTTTGTAGCTTTAAAAATTCACCGGAAAAACGGCTAAATTTTTTCCCGTGATGTTTGAGCATCAGTGCTTTTTTTATTATCAGTTTAAAAGGAACTAATTTTAGGGGTTATTAGTTAAACCATGGCCGGTGCTTTTGGAGTTTAGTTTTTTTTTTTTTTTGCAAGCAGCCCCTACAGCTAATAAACCAGGCCAAGAGCAAAAGACAAACCCCCTAAAAGGAAAAAAACTGCGGGTGTCCCCAGGGCCCTTTGCAAGAAAACCAACACTCGTTCCTGCGGGATGCGGGGCTTATTTGTCGATGTCCAGTATTAACATAAGTACAGCATTAAAGACAGCAAAAACCTTGTTTGGTTTTTGCGTATTTTGAAAGGTTTTCCCTCTAGTTTTTGTTGCATTTGTGTAATTTTTGTTAATCTAAAGGGTTTTTTTCTTCAGGGGTTTCTATAGCAGCGAATTCCCTATATCTCTTTCTGGGTATTTTGGGAAAACTATCAATAGGCATGTTTTTTTAAAAATTTAAAAAAAAAATTTTAATATCTATACTTTTAATCTTTTCTCAATATTCAGCTGCCACCCATATATTAAAAACAAATGCGCATTAAGTGGTTTACACTTTTCTTTTTTTTCTCAATTTAAATTTTTTTATTCTTTTTTTCCCTTTTCCCCCCTCCGTTTCCTTTGTAACCCCTTTATCCTCTTTTGGGACCTTAGGCAATCCTTTTTAAAGGGTATTCGTTTTTTAAATAATCTTCGAGTCAAAAATTTGGTGAAGGTGTAGTTCTTTGACACAAGGTCAATTTTTGGGATTTCTACACCTCCCCCCCAAACAATTTTCTTTTTTCCCGTCAAAATGATGATAAGGTTTAAGCCCGCTAGGGTAGATTTGGTTAGGACTCCCCAAAAATTTTAAATTTTTACTTTCGTTATTTTATTTTTAAAAAAAAAACCTTTTCATTTGTCTTTCGAATGGTTTTCATCTTCACACAGCAAAAAAAATACCTTTAAGCGATTCTGTGGGCCACTAAAAATTTAAAAATTCCATATATGCCCTGCCCTGCTTTTAGGATATGTTGAATGATGATGCACCTATAAAAAAAAAATATGAAAATTTTAAACTCTTATTTTTTGTTTCAATCAGCTCTGCTAAGTTAGGGTTGCTAACAACGTAAAACTCTAACGGATGTCAAAAAATCCCGTATTTTCCCATCGGGTGTCTGAATGATCGATAAGGGGCGTTTGTATTCTTTAAAAGGGTTATTCATATCACAATTGTTTTTTAAAATGTCTTTAAAAGTATGGCGCTTTAAAATTTTAACAAACCTCAAAATCTAAGGAAGGGAAAAAGGGCGATTACCTTTACGTTTAACTTACAGCTAAAGCCTTTTTGCGGTTTTTTGGCATGGGGGTTTCAATTTCGGCGTTTTTTTCTTTTTTTTAGTGCTTTTTAAAATTTAAATTCCTTGAAACGCGATGGGCCCTTTCACCCCCCGGTTAGCCAAAAATCAGAATGGTTTTAAAGATAGTTGCATTGTTTAAAGAAAATACTTCTTGCCCCTCAATTTTTACAGAAATTTTCTTAACGATTGCCCCCCCAAAATTTCCTGGACAACGTCCTTTTTGGGGTCTTTTTTTCTGATGCGAGTTCTATTTTAAAAAGTAAGTCGTCAGAGCCTGGAACAATCACTTCACCCGCCCCTTTAGGTCTGGAAATCTAACAGAAAGAATTTGATCCGCATAAATTAGAAGATGGATTTTTTGGGAACAAAAATTTTTCCCGTTTTTTTTTCCCTCGCGGAAAGGGGGATTTTTCAGTTTTCTATGGGGGTAAAGAATCAAAGCCATATACTTCTGACTTTTTTAATAAAAAAAAAATAAAAAGAAAATTATTTAAAACATGGCGGGCATTGAAGGTAAAGGGAGTTTAAAGAATTAGTGACCCTTGGGAAACCCGGGACATGGTGTTTCCCCCTTGGGGCGGCTTTCAATTAGGCCCCCCCCATTGGGGGAGGAATTAGAAGAAGGGAAGAAAAGGGCGTAAAATTAACGGGAAAGTAAGGTAGATCATTAAACCAAATTTTTTAAAAAAAAACCTCCCAAAATATATCCCTTGGGATAATTTTGAACTAAAAGAAAACCCTTTTTGTTTTTTAAAAACAAAAAAGGGGGGAACGTTTTTTCCGTTTTAGGGAAAAAACGGCCCTTTCAAAGTTTTACTTTAAGGGTCCCAAATTAAAACAAAGGCTCAGTGCAACGAGGGGAATCCCCTTGGCTTTAAAAACCCAAAATTAAATCCAAAGAAAGATTAAAGTTCAAAAAAATACAACAATTTTTACCCCCAAACAGATAACCAAATCCCCAAAACCCATAAAACCCTAAGATTTAAGTAAAACAGCAGAAAAAATTTAAAAAAAGGCAATAGAAGAAAAACCCAAATGAAGAAGAAGAAGCAAAACCCCAATGAAGAAGAAGAAACATTTTTAAAAAAACAATACACGATCCCCCGGCAAAACCTATGGGGGAATTATTACCCCTTGATCGTTTTTTAAAAAAACCATAAAAGGGGAATTTTTTAAACCATTTAACAAAACGACTGAACTAAAAGAGAAATAAAAAGAGAGAAAAAAAAAAATTGCTAAACCCTGATGATCCCAAACTTAGGCCGGGAATTTTTAAAGAAAAGAAATAGCCAAAAGACAAAAAGTTCTAAAATTTAAAAAGGGATCAGCAAGACTAAAGTAAATGATACTAACCGAGACCAATTACAAAACTAAAGTGTAACAGTTAAAGAAAACTATCGAAAAAATTTTATATGGAAAAAAACAACGCAAACGGGAAAGAATTCAACCCCTGTTTAGAGAGAGGGAGTCAAAGGAGCGAAACGTTATTCGGCCTTAGGATTTGCAATAAGTTAAAACCCCTGGTGATGGCTATTACAGGCGGTGGTGGTCAAAGTTCGTGCCCCCCCGCCCCTCGCCTCCACCTATAAATCATGGGTAAAAAAACAGCTTGATCATCTTGCGAGGTTAAATTAAAAAAAATTTGCCGTAAAGCTATTGACTCTTTAAACCCGGTTTTTTTAGGGGATCTTTTTTCTGGCTTTGACGCAAACAAAAGTAGTTGGGTTTTGGCCGAGGGACTTATTTGGGGATTTGTTCTCTTATTTGTTGGGTTTAATTTTTTAGTAAGATAAAAGGCCCCAGGAAAACCAAGGGAAATTTTTCCAACAAAAAGCGCTATTTTTTATTTCATGGGCATTACTTTTTTTGCGGTCTTCAAAAAGGTCTTTGGGGTTTTGGGCCTCGGGGATTGGGGTGACTTAATCTGGGTGT
Source organism: Conus ventricosus (assembly GCA_018398815.1). Lineage (NCBI taxonomy): Eukaryota > Metazoa > Mollusca > Gastropoda > Neogastropoda > Conidae > Conus > Conus ventricosus. The sequence continues at coordinate 2,367,556 of CM031605.1, forward strand.
TTTTTTTTGTTTGTAAAATTATTTGGCCCCCAAATTTTTTCGTTTTTTTTTCCGAAACCCTTTTGTTCCCTTGCCCGCCTTAAAGATTTTTTTTTGTAGTTTTTTTATTGTTCCCACCCGGGAAATCTGAGGTCAAAAAGGCAGCATGTAAAAACCCCTGCCCCCAAAACAAAGTCTCCTTTTATCTTGGGGGATTGTTTAAAAAAAATTTTTTACCCTTTTTTTTACTTTAAGATACATCAACTGCAGAATTAATGGCGTCCTCTAAATTTGCTAAATTTGTGTTTGGCATCCAAGCCATAAAAAAATCATTATCTCGATTCGTTTGTGCTTGGGGAACCCCCCCCAAAAACCCAAAGTAATTAAAGAATTTTGTGTTTTTTTTGTTTTCTATTCCCCCCCCTGTTAGGGCCCTTTGAATGTCTAAGATAAATGTTGTCCAAAGTGTTTTATGCTCTTCTCTAAAGGACCCAAGGGGAAGGGGTGCCTGAAAAGAAAAGATGTTAAAGGGGGATTCCAGTCATAGTTAACTTTTTGTGCAAAGCCCCAAAAAAAAAGGGGGGCCCAGGCCAAAGATTAAGATCCGACCCTTTTTTCTAAAATTTTGTCTTAACTTTTAAAATTTAATTCGTTACAGATCCTTTCAAAAGCCTTTATGTCTATTCGGGTTTCTGAATGGAAAAAAACTTTTTGTCATTTGGGAAAAAAGGTTCTTGCAGTTCAGTCAAAAAACCCTGAAGGGGTAATAAAAATGAAAACTGTTCAATGACCTCAAACCCAAAAGGGTCGGGAAAGATTTAAGTATCAAACATTTCCACTCCCACACCAGTTGTTTCACAAAACACAGCAAAGTTTTTAAAAATTTTGGGAAAAAATGCATCGGATGACTAAACCACACTTTTTCGATGTAGTTTTTTTTTAAAAAGGGGGTTAAGATATTTGGCAAAAGGAGTAAAACCCCCCTTTTTTTTTAAAGCGACGCTGGGTCCAGAAATGACAAAGTATAAAATTGTTTAAATTTTTTGGGTGGTTTTTGTGCGGCCCAAAAAGAAAATTTTTCATCATATATTTAAACGCACTCATTTTTATTTTGTTTAAAAAAATGTTTGTAACAAAAAACAACCCAAGACAGTCCCTTTGTTTTTTTGAAAATGCTTTTTTGATAAACCCATTGCGGAAGTAGAATGGTTTCGCTTCATGAAAATTTTTTTTTCAAAGGTAAGGTTTAAAAATTACTAAAAACCAAGAAAATTTTAAGATTTAAAAAAAGGAATAAAGGAAAAATTTTGTTGCCATTAACCAAAACCTGACGGTTATTACGGGTTTTTCTCACTAAAGAAGAAATGAGTAAACCTTTAAAAAATTTTTTTTCAAACTTAAAAAATGCCCAAAATTTTTTCAAAATGTTAGCATTCAAACCCCAAAAAGAAAAAGTAAATTTTCCCTTTTAGTAAAGAGCTAGCTAAAAAAGTTAGGGTTTTTCAATAACAATAAAACCCTTTTATATTTTTAGTGTTACACCCAAAAAAACTACTTTGAGGGGGAAAGTCCCCTTAATTTTTTGCATTTCCTTCATTACCTTTTGTTCTTTGGATGGTTGAGCCTGATAAAACTTTTAAGATGGGGGGCCCCAAAATGTTTTTTGGCTCTTCCTTTAGGGGGAAACTGCATATTGCGATTATGAAATTATAACAAATTCCCCAATTTACAGTTTAAAAGATTAGTTTGTGGGGTGGTCGGGTTTATTTAAAATAAAAAACAAAGACAAAAAAAGGGGAAAAAGTAAAATTGATAACTGCACATTGTTTTTGGGAAAAAAAAAAATAAGTTGTACTAAAAAAAATTTTCCCGGGCCAGGAAAAACCGGATTACATTAGCACCTGTGGGTTTTATAACTTTTGAATTAAAAGACCTTGCAGACGTTTTAGACTTTGAAAAGAACGGGGAGTAAACCTTTGTATGGTTTTTTTGGGACACAAAAAATGGTGATTAAAAACCAAAGAGGTTGGCGAAAAGCAAAAAGTTTCCAAAAATAGAACAGCTGGGGCAATCTAGAAGCAAATAAGTTTTGGGCAAATGAAAATTTAAAAAAGTTCGAAAAAACCCGAAACCCCAAATTTTGGGCCTTTGGGAACCCTAATTTTGAATGGGAAAAATAAAATTTTTAATTTTATAACCCCCTTTTCATTTTTTAGCCGTCAAAAAAAGTTTTGAAAAGCATTTAACTCTGGGCCCCCACAGTAAATCTTATGCCCGGGCGACAAAAAGTCGGGAAAGGGGATTGGGAAAAAAAACCCTTTAAATAAACGTTCCTTTCCTTTCCCCAGAAGAGAAAACCCTTTTTAAAGGGTTTCTTTTACAAAAATTTAAAATTCCTTCCCCAAATGAAATTTGGGGATGCGTTCACCTTTATATTTTTTAAAAATTTTTGTCTTAAAAAGATAAGGGGAGGGGAAGGGGTTTGTGGGCGTTTGGGAAAATCCTTCTAAAAGGAAAAACTAATTAGCTGGCAAAACTTAGACTTGAAAAACTTAAAAGGGTTTCCCTCGTCATTCCCTTTACAATGGCGTGGGTATTTAAAGGGCATAACAACAACCCAAAAAAATTTAAAATTAGTCTAAATAGAAACAATCTTACAGAACGAAATTTGGGTTAATCTTACAATTTTTTAAACCCTTTTAGGGTTTTAAATTTTTACTGGAAAAGTTTGACAAAAGAGCAAGTTTAAAAAAAATAACTGGGTTAGATTAAGTTCTGTTATAAAACTTTTGGGGCCGGGTTTTAAAAATTTTTGCAAAAACCCCTCAAATTTTTCATTAAATTTTTGGGCAAACCTTTTTGTGGGAAAAAAAAATTTGTCCCCCAAAACCCATTACAAAACAGTTTTTCGTTATAATTTTGCTCATATTGGGAAAAATTTTGTCCAACGCTTGAATTTAACAAAACATTTTTTTGATAGAAAGGGGTTATATGGACAGATGAGGGGGAAAATAATTTTTTGATCCTAGCAAAACTAAGTGAGTGTTTAGAATACTTTTTTTAAAAATTTTTTAAAGGGAAAGCAAAAAAATTTTTTATTTTTTTAAAGACGGGGCGGCAGAAAAAAAACATAGGTTAAAAAAAAGAAACGGTTTTTCAAAAAAATGGCTTTTTGGGGGGAAGACATGTGGGGGAAAATTTTGTGGGTTTTATGTCCCAAAAATATAACTCCGTTTTTAAAAAACTTTAAAAGAAAAGTTAAAGACTGAGTTTTATTTCACTTTAAAGGGCAAGACCATTTTTATGAATTTTATGGGGAAAAAGAAAGTTATTAGAAAAGATTTAAGAAAAACAAAAGGAAATTTAAACAAAAACTGAAATTTTGAAAAGTTTTGTTAAAATTTGTTTTGAAAAAGGAATAAAACCCAAAACGTTTGTTTGTTTTTTAAAAAATCGTTATTTTTTGGGTTTTTGAAGTCTTTCTTGTCAGGAAAAGCTTTTTCCCAATTCCCCCCCGGTCACTTCGTCCGAAAATGGGTTTAGGCGAAGTGGGCCCGGGGTTGGTAAAAAAGCTGTTTTTCTCCTGCCCCCCTTCTTGCCCGAGTGGGACGAACCCCCGGGGCCGGAGGATGCGTTCCCCGGGCGGGACGCATCTTCCCCTTTTTCAGTCCGAGGGTGTGGCGTTCCTCTGCTTCATCTGTCTTTAAGGGGGGGGCAACGTTTTTGAGGGCCCACCGCATTAAATTCCCTCAGCGTGGAAATCGGGGTGTGGGTTTTTTTCCCGGGAGGGGGGGAAAAACGTTTTTCGATGTCCCAACGTTCCTCTCCAATTTTCCCTATCAAGCGCTTCCCGTAAAGGGTTTTTGTTTTTGGCGGTGCCCTTTTGGTGGGCCCCCGCAAGCAAACCCAAAGTTTTCATAACCCTATGGGGAAAAAGCTGTGTTGCCGTTTTTTTTTTTTTGTGGTGTGGTTTTTTTGGTTTTTTTTGGGAAAAATTTTTTTTTTGGGGGTTTTTTTTGTTTGTTTGTTTTTTTTTTGCCTCGTAAAATAACCCCCCAGGGAATTGGATTTAGTATTGAAAGTACACATTGGGTGGGGTTACCCGAACAATTGGGGGTTGAACATTTGGGGGTTTTGCTTTGGTGTCCGATGGTTTGACACCGGCACATAAAAATTAGTATAAAGAATACATTTGAAAGAAAAGCATTGCGTGGGCATCTCGGGTTTATGACGTATCAACCTTGCTTGATATTTCAGCCCGGGATTACCAGGTGATGTGATTTCACCCTTGTCCCCTCTGGTATTGGCCTTTAGTGGGCTGAGGTGTGTATCTGTGCCTCCTGAGGGAAGGGTTGTTATATGTAAACGTGCAGCACATGCGTGCACGCGTATGCATAAGGGGCCATGCGCTGATGGTCGGGTATTGATAGTATTGTTGGATTCTTTGGGGTTTGTTTGTTTTTTGTGTGTGGGGGGGAAAACTGCCTATGTGTCGGATATATAAAGGTATTGGTGTTTCATCTGCCATTCTGTGGGTGAGAGTGCGTGTGTGAATGCAAATAAAGCCTTCTGTTTGTGCACTGTATTTTCTTTTGTGTGTGTTGTGTGGCGTTCATACTTAGTAAACGGGGGAAAGGGGTGGTTATAACGGGGGATATATTAATACATATATCCCTGTCTACTGTCCTATACAGTGACAGAGAGGGAGAGAGAGAGAGAAAGAGACAGAGAGAGGAAGAAAGAGATAAGCCAGACAGACATACAGACAGAAGACAGACAGAGGGCAAGCAGGAAGGCAGGAAGGCATGCGGATACACAGACAGATACAGACATAGAGAGATAGACAGAAATAAACGGCTGAGTAACTGTCGCTTGTACAATATTTAGCCAACGGCAATAAGAAATAGTTCGCCTTCGAACTCACCACGGCTCCATCAGCCCCCATTCCAAAAAATTTTTTTCCAGGTCAAATGTACCAATTTTCGAGATTCAGCTAAGCTGACAGAGTGCTTTGTGTAACAACAATTTTCAAGAATATGGTTAATTGATTTCGACAGTTATTCTTTTATTTTTCTGGATAAATGTCACGTTTCTGCGCGTAGTTGCTGCCAAGGAACCACCACAATCTTGCTCAAAGTCAATGTATGAAGTGGAAACCTCAAGGAAGTGTCCAAGGAACTATCTTTGTTCATATGGTACATAAACGACATACCCCCAACAGGTTACCTGTTGCGTCAAGATTTTCGCAGACAATAATACTAAAGCTTATTCTTCCGTTGATGCACAAGATATCCATGCTAAGTCACAGGCATGTGTGCACAGACTAACCGAATGAACTAATACATGGCTACTTCATCTGGATAACGAAACATGTGAAGTCTGACACCTTGGTAAAAACTAATCCATTATATGAGTAAATCCTTCACGAAAGTGACCAACCAAGTAAAGCGGACACCACAATGGCTGAAAACGACTTGGGAATAATAATCGACCCACAACTAAAATCTGACGACCATAATCAGTGTTGTGAAAATGGCTAATCATATGCGGATTGCTTATGAGAACCAAACTAAGTGTTTTTTTTAAAACGAGTGAGAAAAAAAAGAAAGAAAGAATGTTACTAAAATATAAATCTTTAGTTCGATCCACGTTGGAGCATGGACATCCAATATGGTGTCTTAAAGTATGAATGCATATAAACATTAATGATGGACTTTATCGTTAATTCACAGAAAGGAGTGTTGGAGCCAAGTGACCTGAACTACGAAGAAGGATTGGTGTGGTTTCAGCTGCCAAACACGGAATGTTGGAGGATTATGGGAGATCTGATTGAGGTTTATACAGTTGTGCAACGTATTGACGATCCTTGCTCTACGTTTTGTCTTTTCACTCTTTCTGATTCAATAAAGACACACGTGGCCACAAGC
>CM031605.1:2383461-2421284 GCA_018398815.1 Conus ventricosus
AAATCACTCCCACGGGAGCATCTTGGAGCAAGTTCTTCATGGAAACCCTAATAAAATGTTTACTCCTATTGCCATATACACCCGTAACACTCAGCTGGATGTTTAGTGCTGAATCTTCTGATCATTTGACCCAGCCTTAACCCTGACTGACTGAGAAAAGCGTGTAACTTTGTGAGAGGCCCAACCCGACATTCCAAAGACCTCCAGAAGAGAAGGCCGGATCTGGCAGCAAAGGAGCGAGTCTGACTTGTAGCTGGCAGCACGCCGCAGCAGCCCAACAATCCGGAGCAAGGAGCAGGCACGGGGGCGCCTATTAATGACGACGTCCCGACATGTCAGCGTCCTAACGTTACGAGAGAAACGTTTACCGTTACTTCTGGTCTTGGCTGGGGATGCTTGGGGAGAAAGGGGAATCGGAATGTATGTTATGGGAGCCTGAAATGTGATACAGAACGAGAAAACAAACAGGAAAGAAAGAGGAGGAATACCGATGAAACTCTTGCACATACAAAACACTCCCATTCTCTTTCAGAATAAGTGCATCTCCATCTGTTTCTACTGCACGCCTCAGGATATCTATGTAAATGTACGAGTATGGTGGCTTCCCCTGTCCAAGCTGATCAATCAGTAGAATTCCACCTGTCGGTTCACACTGTTACACAACCCTGTATCCCCCATCCTCCCATGATACATGGACTTTAAAGCCGTGTTTACCACTGCTGTCACTATAGAAGAAAAAAAAAAACCGATGATGCACAAGTTGTTCATGTGTCAGACTTTTCAGCTCTAATAACACACAATGATGACTGTAGTGATGGAGACAGTGAGTCACAGTCAGCTCTAATAACACACGATGATGACTGTGGTGATGGAGACAGTGAGTCACAGTCAGCTCTAATAACACACGATGATGACTGTGGTGATGGAGACAGTGAGTCACAGTCAGCTCTAATAACACACGAGTGGTGCTGATGACTGTGGTGATGGAGACGTGAGTCACAGTCAGCTCTAATAACACACGAGTGATGCTGATGACTGTGGTGATGGAGACAGTGAGTCACAGTCAGCTCTAATAACACACGATGATGACTGTAGTGATGGAGACAGTGAGTCACAGTCAGCTCTAATAACACACGAGTGGTGCTGATGACTGTAGTGATGGAGACAGTGAGTCACAGTCAGCTCTAATAACACACGATGATGACTGTGGTGATGGAGACAGTGAGTCACAGTCAGCTCTAATAACACACGATGATGACTGTAGTGATGGAGACAGTGAGTCACAGTCAGCTCTAATAACACACGATGATGACTGTGGTGATGGAGACAGTGAGTCACAGTCAGCTCTAATAACACATGAGTGATGCTGATGACTGATGGAGACAGTGAGTCACAGTCAGCTCTAATAACACACGAGTGGTGCTGATGACTGATGGAGACAGTGAGTCACAGTCAGCTCTAATAACACACGAGTGATGCTGATGACTGTAGTGATGGAGACAGTGAGTCACAGTCAGCTGTAATAACACACGAGTGATGCTGATGACTGTGGTGATGGAGACAGTGAGTCACGGTCAGCTCTAATAACACACGAGTGGTGCTGATGACTGTAGTGATGGAGACAGTGAATCACAGTCAGCTCTAATAACACACGAGTGGTGCTGATGACTGTAGTGATGGAGACAGTGAGTCACAGTCAGCTCTAATAACACACGAGTGATGCTGATGACTGTGGTGATGGAGACAGTGAGTCACAGTCAGCTCTAATAACACACGAGTGATGCTGATGACTGTGGTGATGGAGACAGTGAATCACAGTCAGCTCTAATAACACACGAGTGGTGCTGATGACTGTAGTGATGGAGACAGTGAGTCACAGTCAGCTCTAATAACACACGATGATGACTGTGGTGATGGAGACAGTGAGTCACAGTCAGCTCTAATAACACACGATGATGACTGTAGTGATGGAGACAGTGAGTCACAGTCAGCTCTAATAACACACGATGATGACTGTGGTGATGGAGACAGTGAGTCACAGTCAGCTCTAATAACACACGACTGGTGCTGATGACTGATGGAGACAGTGAGTCACAGTCAGCTCTAATAACACACGAGTGATGCTGATGACTGTAGTGATGGAGACAGTGAGTCACAGTCAGCTCTAATAATACACGAGTGATACTGATGACTGTGGTGATGGAGACAGTGAGTCACAGTCAGCTCTAATAACACACGAGTGATGCTGATGACTGTAGTGATGGAGACAGTGAGTCACAGTCAGCTCTAATAACACACGAGTGATGCTGATGACTGTGGTGATGGAGACAGTGAGTCACAGTCAGCTCTAATAACACACGAGTGATGCTGATGACTGTAGTGATGGAGACAGTGAGTCACAGTCAGCTCTAATAACACACGAGTGTGTGCTGATGACTGTGGTGATGGAGACAGTGAGTCACAGTCAGCTCTAATAACACACGAGTGGTGCTGATGACTGTGGTGATGGAGACAGTGAGTCACAGTCAGCTCTAATAACACACGAGTGGTGCTGATGACTGTGGTGATGGAGACAGTGAGTCACAGTCAGCTCTAATAACACACGAGTGGTGCTGATGACTGTGGTGATGGAGACAGTGAGTCACAGTCAGCTCTAATAACACACGAGTGATGCTGATGACTGTGGTGCTGGAGACAGTGAGTCACAGTCAGCTCTAATAACACACGAGTGATGCTGATGACTGTGGTGATGGAGACAGTGAGTCACAGTCAGCTCTAATAACACACGAGTGGTGCTGATGACTGTGGTGATGGAGACAGTGAGTCACAGTCAGCTCTAATAACACACGAGTGGTGCTGATGACTGTAGTGATGGAGACAGTGAGTCACAGTCAGCTCTAATAACACACGAGTGGTACTGATGACTGTGGTGATGGAGACAGTGAGTCACAGTCAGCTCTAATAACACACGAGTGGTGCTGATGACTGTGGTGATGGAGACAGTGAGTCACAGTCAGCTCTAATAACACACGAGTGGTGCTGATGACTGTAGTGATGGGAGACAGTGAGTCACAGTCAGCTCTAATAACACACGAGTGGTGCTGATGACTGTAGTGATGGAGACAGTGAGTCACAGTCAGCTCTAATAACACACGATGATGACTGTGATGATGGAGACAGTGAGTCACAGTCAGCTCTAATAACACACGAGTGGTGCTGATGACTGTGGTGATGGAGACAGTGAGTCACGGTCAGCTCTAATAACACACGAGTGGTGCTGATTACTGTAGTGATGGAGACAGTGAGTCACAGTCAGCTCTAATAACACACGATGATTACTGTAGTGATGGAGACAGTGAGTCACAGTCAGCTCTAATAACACACGAGAGGTGCTGATTACTGTAGTGATGGAGACAGTGAGTCACAGTCAGCTCTAATAACACACGATGATGACTGTAGTGATGGAGACAGTGAGTCACAGTCAGCGACTTGGATTCTGGTGGAGACTTCGGGCATGGCCATCACCTCTCCTCCTCCTCCCACCTCCATCCACTCCTCTCTCACCATCGCCTCTCCTCCTCCTCCCACCTCCATCCACTCCTCTCTCCTGTCTTCTATTACCTCCTCCCACCTCCATCCACTCCTCTCTCCTGTCTTCTATTACCTCCTCCCACCTCCATCCACTCCTCTTCATGTCTTCTATTACCTCCTCCCACCTCCATCCACTCCTCTCTCCTGTCTTCTATTACCTCCTCCCACCTCCATCCACTCCTCTCTCATGTCTTCTATTACCATCACCTCTCCTCCTCCTCCCACCTCCATCCACTCCTCTCTCCTGTCTTCTATTACCTCCTCCCACCTCCATCCACTCCTCTCTCATGTCTTCTATTACCATCACCTCTCCTCCTCCTCCCACCTCCATCCACTCCTCTCTCATGTCTTCTATTAGATGCAGCAATTATGAAGGAACAATCATGAGACGTCTCAACTGGCGTTGTTCGTCTTCACTCAGTCTCGGTCTCGGCGGAGATTTTGTCTCTGGTCTCAGTCTCTCACACACACACACACACACACACACACACACACACACACACACACACACACACACACACATACACACACACAAAGACACACACAGAAACACAAAGACACACACAGACATATACACACATGCGCCCACGCGCTCTCTCTCTCTCTCTCTCTCTCTCTCTCTCTCTCTCTCTCTCTCTCTCTCTCTCTCTCTCTCTCTCTCTTCTCTCTCTCTCTCGTTTAAGAAATACAAACTTTCAATTTGAGCTAATATCTTGTGGAAAATAGACCTCTTTTTAAACCGTTTTCACGCGATATTTGGAAAGGACTTTTGTTTTACAGGCATACACAGAATCGATTTTCACATGGATGGAAACAGCCTGAATGTGGCTGTCGCACCCATTTGCATGTACACGTATGTCGCCTATGTGAGGCAGACGTACACCAACTGAAACTGTTTTTCATATCTTATTGAGCGCTACATAAAGCCTCATCTGAATTGCAAATATGAATTGCTTAATCCGTTTACAGCACAGAACTGCGTTAGACATGACCCACTGTAGTTTTCACCGTTTTCCTCTCGGCAAAACACTCTCACGTCATTGTCTTCGGCAATGTCCCGCCCACCACATACACGCGCGCACGCGTGCGCACGCGCTCTCCACACACACACACACACACACACACACACACACACACACACACACACACACACTCTCTCACTCTCACACACACACACACACACACACACACACACACACACACACAGAGCACAGCACAGCACAGCACAGCACAGCACAGCACAGCCACACACTCACAGTCGGGTGGGCAGGTAGCTGGGCGAGTCGTCCTTATTGCGGATGATGTCGTTGCACTTGTTGATGGTGTCAAAGAGGGCAAAGGTGTCCCCCACGCTGAACAGCTGGGCCAAGCATCGGGCCAGCAGCTTGCGGGTCGGGGGTCCCGGGGACTCGCTGATCTGGCCCGTCAGCTGCTCCACCAGGGTCTTCTGGCTGCCCTTGATGTCACACTGCACACAGACACAGACACACTGAAGCTGCTACAGGGGCCGTGTGCCAACGTTTATCACCACACTAATGATGACAAGAACAATGATGCTAACACATCTCACGCTGGCTGCAAACAAAGTTGAACATAACTCACAAACCCATCATGTTATCCGTCCTCTGATGTGACACAATCCACAAGTATCATCTGTGAGAACCAAGCTGCAACGTAAAACAGTTGATTTAGATTGTATGAATTACATGAGAGGGAGAAGAAAAAAACAATGGCAACACCAAAACATTCTCTTACAGGCTGTGAGACAACAACAGAAAATAACGACAACAATAAAAAAAAATATTCTGGTACAGGCTGTGACTGAACAACAAACAATAATAAAGACAACGACAAATTCTAACACAGGCTGTAACAGAAATCATGACCAAACAAAAACAAAGACAACAATGACAAAACATTCTGATACTGACTGAGTGAGTTATCTGACGGAACAACAAAAAAACAATGGTGACAACAAGGGCTAATTCTAAGACGTGTTTTTGTAAAAGAACAACAAATGAACAAAGAAGACAACGATAATATAACATTCCGATATTGGCTGTATGAATTAGTTAAAGAACAACAAAGAACAATAATGAAAGCACGGCTTCTCATACAGATGTAAGTTATGAGTAGAACAGCGAGCGATAAATGAGAAAAATAACAACGATCTCACACGCACGCACGCACGCACGCACGCACGCACGCACACACGCACGCACACACACACACACACACACACACACACACACACACACACACACACACACACTTCAAGCGCCGTATACAAGATTTAAGTCACAGAACAATAAACAACAACAACAACAACAAAATGTGATACACGTTGTATGAGTTACATGAAAGAACAAGTACAATAACGAAACAACCCACAAATCTTGATTCAGGCTGCACGAGTTGTATGAAAGAACAACAAACAATTACGATAACAACGAATACTGAACATAGACTGCAAGAGTTAAATGTCAAAGAAGAAAGATTCCGATACAACTGGCAACCGTTTACATTCAACAGGCATACATGAGGGCATGATGACGCCATGACCACAACACAAACATGCAGACGAGCCAGGAAGAAGGCAAAGCTGGAGATCAATTCAGCTGCTTCCTCGTTTACATAAACCAAACACATGACGCCTGACACAACCAATGGATCAAACATACAGATTATCTCTTATTGCCAGACCAGCAATGCTTTCACTGACAGAGGAAATCCACTTCTTTCTTTGAGACCTGTACTTTAGGGCGTCTGTAGGTGAATCAGGAACGGAGGGTGGAAAGAGGCGGAGGGAAGTAAGTATGCATGCAGGGCGCATAAATCGATTGTTTCTGCTTCTGATAAATTCAGGAAAGAGAACTGACTCCAGTACACGCACGCACGCACGCACGCACGCACGCACGCACGCACGCACGCACTCACTCTCTCTCTCTCTCTCTCTCTCTCTCTCTCTCTCTCTCTCTCTCTCTCTCTCTCTCTCTCTGCCTTAGTATCAAAGAATAAACTTACAATCTGAGATCTGTCAGATCTGTTGCTTCTTAACCAATCATCGTTTCGTAGATTCATTTATTGTAGTATTTTTGTGTAGATAATAAAGTTCCAGTCCGTCCAGATTCGCCCATGAGGGAACAGCGTAAAAAGAATGAAATCTCCCCGCCCCCTCCCCCCGCCCCCCTCTCCATTTCTCTCTCTCCCTCTCTCTCTCTCTCTCTCTTTGCGTGCGTGCGTGCGTGCGTGCGTGCGTGCGTGTGTGTGAGTGAGTGTGTGTGTGCATGGTGTGTGTGTGTGTGTGTGTGTGTGTGTGTGTGTGTGTGTGTGTGAGAGAGAGAGTGAGTGTGTGTGTGTGTGTGTGTGTGTGTGTGTGTGTGTGTGTATTGTGTGTGTGTGTTTGTGAGTGTGCGTGCGTGCGTGCGTGCGTGCGTGCGTGCGTGCGTGCGTGTGTGTGTGTGTGCATGTGTGTGTGCGCGCGTGTTTGAGTGTGTGTGTGTGCGCGCGTTCATAACAGCGTGTGAGTGTGTAAAGCACACTCACGTAATTTGTTCTTCCATGTGTCCGGCCTCCAGACTGGAGTGTCGGTCTCTTTGCCAGCAGAAGTGCAGCTGACTTCATTATCCTCAGTAAATCGTCCATCAGACACGGCTCACTGAGGGGTAATCAAGTTATCGTTTAACTGCGCTGAATTGGCTCCTATCTTTCTCATCCATCACGGAACCTCTTCAACTTCAGCATCCCCCCCCCCCCTCCCTTTAACACTCCCCCCACCCCTCTCCTTCCCACTCTGCGACCCTCCCCTCTCAGTCCTGTCTGGAATCACTTCCATTTTATTTATTTCCATCTCCACCTATCCCTCCATCATGTTATAGTCTGCCTCTGCGATTTGTTTCCATCGCTTTGCTCCTCAAGGTTTCAAAGGTGAATTTTCTTTCATATCCACCGTGCTCAGTTTGGGTGCCCTTGTCACAGAGAGAGAGAGAGAGAGGAGAGAGAGAGAGAGAGAGAGAGAGAGAGAGAGAGAGGGGGGGGGGGGGATGGAGGGAGGAGAGAGAGAGAGAGAGAGAGAGAGGAGAGAGAGAGAGAGAGAGAGAGAGAGAGAGAGTGAGAGAAAGAGACAGACAGACAGAAAAGGAGACAGACAGACAGTGAGACAGACAGAGACAGGCAGAGAGAGACAGAGAGACAGACTGCACCTGAGAAAAAGGTGGGGGGGGGGGGGGGGTGCGACAACGGGACATGGATCGAGGGGCTTGGGGAGGAAGGGGAGGGGCTCAGCAGACAAGAGAGAAGTTAGGAGGAAGGGCAGGGAGCAGAGGAGGAAGAACGGCAGGGGGGAGGGGGAGCCGCTGGATGGAAGCGGAGCAGAGGGGGGTGCAAGGGGAGGGGGGAAGCGGGGGAAGGAAAGGAAAGGGAGGGAGGGAGTCCCCAGAGGAAATCAGTAAGCTGAAAGGAATCTGCACCTGGCATGATGAAACGCACAATAAGTTCTTGTCACCTCTCTAAAGAGACACTGACGAATACCAGCGCACTTTGTTCTTCTGCACGAAGAGGCTGGCAGATCGCGACGCGAAATCTCTTCTGCCAGGGGCTGGCTACGCGTCTCCTGCCCGGTACCCTCCTCCCTCCATCACACTGACGTAGTAACATGAACGAGGACTAGTTGTCAGCGGGCGAGCCGCGTGTAAACAGAATCTATCGAGTTTTCAGCAGTCGCCGATCTGTGTCTAAAGCTCCCTTGTTCGACCAGGCACCACCAAGTGCTTAACACCTTTACGTTTTTCACATTTCCACAACTTGACCAGAACGGGAACGGGTAGTTAAAGGCCGGGTAGGGGCGGGGTAGGGAGTGGGGGGTGGGGGGGAAGGAGGAGGAGTGTAGCTGGAGTGAGTGGGGTGAATCGGGGCATCACAAACCGGGGAGGAAACGAGCCTCTGTCAACAAAAGCCTCCCTGTTGTGTCTCAAACCGCGTGAAAGGGTGGGAGGAAGAGAAGGGGAGGGAGAGAGGGAGGATATCGGGAAGCCATAATTAAAGTGCATCGTAATCAACAAAATTCATTCTCTCTCTCTCTCTCTCTCTCTCTCTCTCTCTCCCCCTCCCCCCCCCCCCCCCCCCCCCCCCCCCCATCTCCCCCCCATCCGACCTGCCGTGCATCTGAAGTTTGCTATTGGCTTTTTTTTTTTTCATCAAAGAAGGATACTTATCGGAAAACTGGTGTATTTGGGAAACCTCATTGCTCTATGGACTTTGATCGTTGAAAGCGAAAGCTGGCGACTTCCCATCAGCAGATTATTTGCATGATTAGATGAAAATGCAATAGCCTGCATGTTTTGACACTTTTAATGGCCAATCCTATTGCTTGATTAGATGAAAATGCAATAGCCTGCATGTTTTGACACTTTTAATGGCCAATCCTATTGCTTGATTAGATGAAAATGCAATAGCCTGCATGTTTTGACACTTTTAATGGCCAATCCTATTGCTTGGTTAGATGAAAATGCAATAGCCTGCATGTTTTGACACTTTTAATGGCCAATCCTATTGCTTGATTAGATTAAAATGCAATAGCCTGCATGTTTTGACACTTTTAATGGCCAATCCTATTGCTTGATTAGATTAAAATGCAATAGCCTGCATGTTTTGACACTTTTAATGGCCAATCCTATTGCTTGATCGGATCCTTGAACATTTCCCACCTGCAAAATGTTAAGAAAATGCACATTAAAAACAGGCACGTCCCATGTGCTTTGATTTGATTGGATACTGAAAAATTCAAAATGTCAACGTTTACATTACTAGAACGTTTCAGTACTATGTGAAGAATACATAACTGGCAAGATGGGGCCAATTAATTAACAGCAATTTCAGTGTTCACGTTACTTGGAAAACTCGTGACAATTTGATGTTATTGTTGTGTGCCGACCAGACATGACCTGTCCAGGGCTGTCAAACTCATGCAGGAGACGGGTCACACCCTGAACAGGTCAGATCATGGACAACGATTGCATGCTGAAAGACAGAAATAACAAAACCAATTCATGACACAGTAGCAAAACTATTGATTAACCTCCTTACAGCGTTGGATTTCTCACTCCCAGATATAAACAATTCGGTAAAATAAAATAAAAATAAAAGCGTTTGACAGCACCAAGGAATACATTTTCATGCCAAAAGGGTACAGAGACACTGCAGATGTTGAGACTTGGTACTTTAGTGTAAGTAACGTTCATTTGGCGACTTGGCATTTCGACATTTTAACTTCCGCCTGAAGTCAGTAATGTAATGAAACCTACTTTTAACCAAAGTGACTGTTTCCTTGTTCTATGTATTTAAGTAACTTTCTTTTCATTCTTTTCGGATCCGAAAATATAGGCTCAAATATGTTCTATTCATTTGATTATTCACTGCTTACTTTTATGTTCTATTCATTTGATTATTCACTGCTTACTTTTATGTTCTATTCATTTGATTATTCACTGCTTACTTTTATGTTCTATTCATTTGATTATTCACTGCTTACTTTTATGTTCTATTCATTTGATTATTCACTGCTTACTTTCAGTAAGTTATTTCTTTATATCTTTAAGTTATTTCTTTATATCTCTTTCTCCTACTTCACTCTCACGTCCTTTGCTGACTTCTTTAGGAGTCTATGTAATTGTGAAGAATCTGATATTCCAATTTTACCATCCTCTTTCTCAGCCAATCTCTCCTTCTCTCTCCCCTCCTCCCAACCCCCTCTTTCTAAATCTCTGTTAAGTCATTTTCGTAGTGACTGATAATTTGTTTACCTGCATTTGCATCTTTTCTTTTCACCATAATTTAATCTTCATTCTTTGTTTGTTTGTCATGTCCTGCCTGAAAAAGATCAATAGGTCCAGGCTTGGTACTTTTCAGGTTGTTAGGTTCAGTTGGCACCTCAATGTTTTAACTTTTTTTTTTCCTTCAGAAATAAGCGTGAACGAGTTTCCAGACCAAAGACAGGAGAGTAGCCCACAAAGGCTGAACGACGACGGAAAACTAGTAATAACCTTGCTGCAAAGATCGTAAATCCGCCGTTTGAATCCGGCACCGCAATTTAAGAGCTCGGACATAGTGCTGTATTTCAACTTTCCACCATTTTATTAATATCGGTTCTTTGCTTTTGCGTTAACTTGCTGACAAACAGTGCGGGTGGTAATAATAATAACTATGATAACCAGGACTGCTGCCGCAACAACAAAAAAACAAATGAATATCTTTACTACAGCATAGTCATTATCCTATCAGTAAAGGCATTAAATGATTGATCATGTTCACGATTTCGACAGGAACTTCTGTATATTTTTGTGTCAACAATGAAAGCATGTGCTAGGACGCAAACAATCAGTCGCAAGCAACCAAATGCGTGCCGTGCGTGCGTGCGAACACACACACACACACACACACACACACACACACACACACACACACACACACACGCACACACACACACACACACACACGCACACATTTTCCGACTGACGCAAACTCTCCCCATACGTTAGCTGCTGTGACCTCATCAGTGGATGGGGCCAAGCCCATTTCCTCCGCAACATTCCAAACTCCCAAAGACCCACCCAATGGTTTGTGTAGTGTGTTCCTTTCTTCCTCCCTCCAAAACAATGATTCATCATGCTTCTTCTCTCACACAATCCTGGTGTGGCTAACCAGTGAACTAAACAGTGTTCCATGAGTACAGATATCCTCGTCAGTACATTAATACCGCCTCCCCAACCACCTCTCTCTCTCTCTCTCTCTCTCTCTCTCTCTCTCTCTCTCTCTCTCTCTCGTTCGCACGCACGCACGCAAATAGGCACACACGCTCACACACAAAGACACACAGACACAGACGCACAAACACAGAGACAGACAAACAGACTGACAGACAGACGGGCAGGTAGACCGACAGACAGACAGACGGTGAGATACAGACTTGATGATGATGATGGTGGTGGTGGTGGTGGCGGTGGTGATAATGATAATGATGGTGGTGGTGGTGGTGGTGATGATGATGATGATGATGCCAAAGTCTAAATATACCACCAGCCCACTAGTTTCACTGACTCACCGCTACATCAACCAAAGGGAAAGCTATCGCCATGTAATTATCTACAGGGATTTCAACCACCTTGCGTCCGGAGCCACATGTGGCCTAATCTTTTTTTTAAAGATTAATTGGAAACAGAACAGGGCGTTAAGAAAAGGATGGGGAACAGGTGGGTGGTTGAGGTAGTACGAGGGGGAAGAGGGGGGGGGACGTATGTGATGCGGAGGCAGACACGGCAAGACGGGGTGGTGAACACGTACATGTACAGCATACAGGAACAGACTGCCTTCTTCCATTCAATCTAGCTACTGGCAGTGGTTTCAGCAGAAAAATTAAAAGGGCGAGGGGGGTATGCATAAACACACGCGCGTGCACACACACACACACACACACACACACACACACACACACACACACACACACACACACTGCACTGTTCTGCATTATACCACATTACATTACACAACACCACACTACATCACGCTACACTACACTGCACTTCAGGGGAGATTGTGTAGATGATAGGTTGGTATCAGATACGTGAGGGGTGGGGGGAGGTGGAGGGAGGGGGGAAAGGACGGAAGGGAGGGGGGGGCTGTGTGTATGGTGAGTTAGAGTGAGCCTTGGTGACCACCCACCCCAAACAAGAATGCGAACATGCCGTTTGAGCAGAGACTATAACCCAGCAATGCCACACCCTCTTTTTTGTCAGTGACATTTATTGCGTTTGCACGTTACTCATAACTTCACTGCAAGGCTGCATGGAACACACATGAATGAGAGAGAGAGAGAGAGAGAGAGAGAGAGGAGAGAGAGAGAGAGAGAGAGAGAGAGAGAGAGAGAGAGAGAGAGAGACACTTGACACTTTGATATTTCATTGTCATTACCAAAGAGGTCTTTTGACAAGGGGGGAGAGGTAACAGAACAAAAACATTTCCCTCTTCCTTTCCTGCAAACAGATAGTACACTTTCATTCCTAGTGTGTATCAAATCCAAAGTTAACAAAAACAAATAAATTCGTAACTTTTCGTTATGTCCTCACCTCACGCGCAGGAGTAATGCAGTAAGGTTTTAAAAAAAAAAAATCCCTTCAGACTGACTCGACCATCCACTCAATCAAATGATGACATTGTATTTTACTGATCTCTTCAACATGAAAAAAAAAAAAAGAGAGAGAGAGAGAGAGAGAGAGAGAGAGAGAGAGGAGAGAGAGAGAGAAGAGAGAGAGAGAGAGGAGAGAGAGAGAGAGAGAGAGCACGCACGCACACGCACACACACACACACACACACACACACACATGACTGACTGACTGAAACCATTTACTGTCAGATTAACATAGTGTTGTACTGACGAACACACACACACACACACACACACACACACACACACACACACACACCACATTTGTCACTGTTGTGGGATGTCTTTTCTTTTCAACACATACGTAGAGAATTACTTTACTCCGACAAGACAAAAGCCCAGATTATGGTCCAATGTGGTCGGCTGGGACGTAAGCAACATGAACTGAAATAAAGGGAGGGATGTCACTGTTGTGAACGTCGCTGTAAAGTGATGTCACTGTTGTGAACATCGTTGCAGAGGGATGTCACGGTAGTGGTACGTCACTGTTAAGTGATGTCAACGTTGTGGTACGTCACTGTAGAGTGATGTCAGTGTTATGAACGTCGTTGTAGAGTGATGTCACTGTTATGAACGTCGTTGTAGAGTGATGTCACTGTTATGAACGTCGTTGTAGAGTGATGTCACTGTTATGAACGTCGTTGTAAAGTGATGTCACTGTTATGAACGTCGTTGTAGAGTATGTCACTGTTATGAACGTCGTTGTAGAGGGATGTCACTGTTATGAACGTCGTTGTAGAGGGATGTCACTGTTATGAACATCGTTGTAGAGGAATGTCACTGTTATGAACGTCGTTGTAGAGGAAGTCACTGTTATGAACGTCGTTGTAGAGGAATGTCACTGTTATGAACGTCGTTGTAGAGGGATGTCACTGTTGTGAACGTCGTTGTAGAGGAATGTCACTGTTATGAACGTCGTTGTAGAGTGATGTCACTGTTATGAACGTCGTTGTAGAGGGATGTCACTGTTGTGAACGTCGTTGTAGAGGGATGTCACTGTTATGAACGTCGTTGTAGAGGAATGTCACTGTTGTGAACGTCGTTGTAGAGGGATGTCACTGTTATGAACGTCGCTGTAGAGGAATGTCACTGTTGTGAACGTCGTTGTAGAGGGATGTCACTGTTATGAACGTCGTTGTAGAGGAATGTCACTGTTGTGAACGTTGTTGTAGAGGGATGTCACTGTTGTGGTACGTTGATGTACAATTATGTCACTGTTAAGAACGTCGTTGTAGAGGGATGTCACGGTAGTGGTACGTCACTGTCGAGTGATGTTACTGTTGTGAACGTCGTTGTAGAGTGATGTCACTGTTGTGGTACGTCGCTGTAGAGGGATGTCACTGTTAAGAACGTCGTTGTAGAGGGATGTCACTGTAGTAGTACGTCACTGCAGAGGGATGTCATTGTAGAGGATGTCACGGTAGTGGTACATCCTGTAGAGGGATGTCACTGTAGTAATATATCGCCGTAGAGGGATGTCATGGTAGTGGTACATCGCTGTAGAGGGATGTCACTGTAGTAATATATCGCCGTAGAGGGATGTCACGGTAGTGGTACATCGCTTTAGAGGATGTCATTGTAGTAATATATCGCCGTAGAGGGATGTCACAGTAGTGGTACATCGCTGTAGAGGGATGTCACTGTAGTAATATATTGCTGTAGAGGGATGTCACTGGAGTAATATATTGCTGTAGAGGGATGTCATGGTACTGGTACGTCGCATTGCAGGGATGTCACTGTAGTCATACCTCTCTGTAGAGGGATGTCACTGTAGTCATACCTCTCTGTAGAGGGATGTCACTGTAGTCACACCTCTCTGTAGAGGGATGTCACTGTAGTCACACCTCTCTGTAGAGGGATGTCACTGTAGTCACACCTCTCTGTAGAGGGATGTCACTGTAGTCACACCTCTCTGTAGAGGGATGTCACTGTAGTCACACCTCTCTGTAGAGGGATGTCACTGTAGTCACACCTCTCTGTAGAGGGATGTCACTGTAGTAATATATTGCTGTAGAGGGATGTCACTGTTGTAATATATTGCTGTAGAGGGATGTCATGGTACTGGTACGTCGCATTACAGGGATGTCACTGTAGTCACACCTCTCTGTAGAGGGATGTCACTGTAGTCATACCTCTCTGTAGAGGGATGTCACTGTAGTCATACCTCTCTGTAGAGGGATGTCACTGTAGTCATACCTCTGTAGA
Source organism: Conus ventricosus (assembly GCA_018398815.1). NCBI lineage: Eukaryota > Metazoa > Mollusca > Gastropoda > Neogastropoda > Conidae > Conus > Conus ventricosus. Next base: position 2,398,476 of record CM031605.1, read on the forward strand.
GGGATGTCACTGTAGTCACACCTCTCTGTAGAGGGATGTCACTGTAGTCATACCTCTGTAGAGGGATGTCACTGTAGTCACACCTCTCTGTAGAGGGATGTCACTGTAGTCATACCTCTCTGTAGAGGGATGTCACTGTACAGGGATACAGCTGCAGAGGTATGTCACCATAGTGATATGTCGCTGTAGTCGTATGTTGCTGTTGTGATATGTCACTGTAATGGTATTCTGCTGCAGTCACGTGTCACTGTAGTGGTACGTAAATGTTGTGGTATGTCACTGCAGTGATATGTCACTGCAGAAGGGTGTCGCTTTTCTGGTATGTCGTTGTATAGGGATATTGCTATAATGGTATGTTGCTGTAGCGAAATGTCGCTGCGGGGCGGGGGGGGGGGGGGGGGGGGGTCCACTGAAAATTTGGAGGGCAAATTAATGGGGGTGTCCTTAACTGGACTTTTTCAGTGGGGTTTTCGGGTTTTTTTGAAGTGGGAGAACCCAAATAAAACAAAAACCCGGGGCATAATGTACAAAAACCCAAAATTAATGATAACAGCCCACCCGAAATTGGAAAACGCAAAAAGAAGGGGGGGAAAAAAAATTAAAAAGTTACTGATAAAAACCCCCCCAAATGAAATTAGGAATCTGTCAAAAAAAAGGGAAAAAAATTAAAAATTACTGATAAAACCCACCACTGAAATTTTTGGAATACTGAAAAAAAAAGGGGAAAAGGGAAAAAATTTCTGATAACCAAACCCCCCCCCTGAAATTTGGAATAAGGGCAAAAAGAAGGGAAAAAAAAATAAAAGTTACTGATCCAGCCACCACTGAAATTTTGGGAAAATGTCAAAAAGAAGGGGGGGAAAAATAAAAGTTACGGTTTAAAAAGCCACCATGAAATTAGGAATTCTGGCAAAAAGGAAAAGGAAAAAAATAAAAATTACTGAAAACCCGCCACCCCGAAATTGGAAAAAATACGTCAAAAAAAAAGGGGAAAAAAAGTAAAAAATTTCTGATAACCGCCCCCTGAAATTTGGAATACGTCAAAAAGAAGGGGGAAAAAAAAAAGGTTTCTGATAACAGGGAAACCCCTGAAAATTTGGAAAACGTCAAAAAGAAAGGGGGGGAAAATAAAAAATTATGATAACAGCCACCACTGAAATTAGGAAAACCCGTCAAAAAAGAAGGGAAAAAAAAAAAAAATTTTTCTGAAACACCCCCCCCCGAAATAGGGAAAACCGTCAAAAAGAAAGGGGAAAAAAAATAAAAGTTTTTGATAACACCACCACGGAAAAATTTGGAATACTGTCAAAAAGAAGGGGGAAAAATAAAATTTTCTGGGTAACCCCACCACTGAAAATTTGGAATCTGTCAAAAAGAAGGGGAAAAAAAAAAGTTACTGAAACACCCCCCCCTGAAAATTTGGAATACTGTCCAAAAGAAGGGGGGGAAAAATAAAAGTTACTGATAACACCCAACCCCTGAAATTAGGAAAACTGTCCAAAAAAAAGGGGGAAAAAAAAAAAGTTAATGATAACGCCACCACGGGAAAATTGGAAAATGTCAAAAAAGGGGGGGGAAAAGTAAAATTACTGTAACCCCCAAACCCCTGAAATTAGGAATAAAAGTCAAAAAAGGGGAAAAGGGGAAAAAAATAAAATTACGGGTAAACCCACCACTGAAATTTTTAAAACTGTCAAAAAGGGGAAGGGGGAAAATAAAAATTAATGGGTAACCCCCCCCACTGAAATTAGGAAAAACTTTTCAAAAAAAGGGGAAAGTAAAAAATTACTGGGGAAAAAGGGCCCCCACTGAAATTAGGAAACTGTCAAAAAAAAGGGAAAAATAAAAGTTCTTTTAACGCCACCACGGGAAAATTTGGGAAAAACTGTCAAAAAGAAGGGAAAAAAGTAAAAATTACGATAACACCCCCATTTAAAATTTGGGAAAACTGTCCCAAAAAAAAGGGGAAAATTAAAAGGGTTTCTGATAACACCCCCCACTGAAATTAGGAATACTGTCCCAAAAAAAAAAGGGAAAAAAATAAAAATTACTGGGTAAAACACCCACCACTGAAATTAGGAAATTTCTGTCAAAAAGAAGGGAAAAAAAAATAAAAATTACGGGTAAACCCCCCACCACTGAAATTAGGAAATTTTTCAAAAAAAAGGGGGAAAAATAAAAATTTTCGATAAAAAGCCAAACCCCTGGAAAAATTTGGAAAAACTGTCAAAAAGAAGGGGAAAAAAATAAAAGTTACTGATAACAGCCACCACTTTAAATTAGGGGTTTCTGTTTAAAAAAAAGGGAAAAGTAAAAAGTTATGAAAACACCCCCCACGGGAAATTTGGAAACGTCCAAAAAAAAGGGGGAAAAGGGAAAAGTTACTGATAACACCCACCACTGAAAATTTGGAAAACTGTCCCAAAAAAAAGGGGGAAAAATAAAAATTATGATAACAGCCCCCACTGAAATTAGGTACTTCCCCCAAAAAAAAGGGAAAAAAGGAAAAAAATTACTGATAACACCACCCCTGAAAATTTGGAATACTGTCAAAAAGGAAAGGGGAAAAAATAAAAGGGTTTTGAAACAGCCACCACTGAAAAATTTGGAATATGGCCCAAAAGGGAAGGGGAAAAAGTAAAAAATTTCTGAACACCACCACTGAAATTTTTTGGAATACTGCAAAAAGAAGGGGGGAAAAAGTAAAAATTTCTGATAACACCCACCACTTTAAATTTGGAAATTTTTCCCCCCAAAAAAGAGGGAAAAAGGGAAAAAATTACTGATAAAAACCACCACTGAAAAAAAGGGGAAAACTGTCAAAAAAAAGGGGAAAAAAATAAAAGTTTTTGATAAAAAAGCCACCACTGAAAAATTTAATTTCTGGCAAAAAAAAAGGGAAAAAAGGAAAAGTTATGGGTAACCCCCCCACTGAAAATTTGGGAAAACTGTCAAAAAGAAGGGGAAAAGTAAAAAATTACTGAAACAAACCCCCCAATGAAATTAGGGAAATACTGTCAAAAAGAAGGGGGAAAAAAAAAGTTACTGAAAACACCCCCATGAAATTTGGAATACTTTTCAAAAAAAAGGGGGGAAAAATAAAAGTTACTGATTTAACACCCACCAATGAAATTAGGAAAACTGTCAAAAAGAAAGGGGAAAAAAAAATAAAAGTTACGGGGAAAAAACCCCCCACTGAAAATTTGGAATACGGGCCCAAAAAGAAAGGGGGAAAAATAAAAAATTTTCTGATAACACCCCCCACTGAAATTGGAATAAATGTCAAAAAGAAGGGGAAAAATAAAAGTTTCTGATAACACCCCCACTGAAATTAGGAAAACTGTCAAAAAAAAGGGGAAAAATAAAAGTTCCCGATAACACCCACCCCTGAAATTAGGGAATTTCTGTCAAAAAAAAAAGGGGGGAAAAAAAAAGTTATGCTAAAAAACCCACCACTGAAATTGGGAAAACTGTCAAAAAAAAGGAAAAAAAAAAAAGTTACTGTAAAAACCCCCACTGAATTAGGAAATTTCTGTCAAAAAGAAGGAAAAAGTAAAAATTTCTGATAACACCCCCCACTGAAAAATTTGGAATACTGTCAAAAAAAAGGAAAAAGTAAAAGTTTCTGATAACACCACCCCTGAAAAATTTGGAAAACTGTCAAAAAAAAAGGGGGGAAAAAATTTTCTGATAACACCCCCCCACTGAAATTTGGAAAAACTGTCCCCAAAAAAAAGGGGAAAATTTAAAAATTACTGATAACACCCCCCACTTTAAAATTAAAGGGAAAACTGTCAAAAAAAGGGGGAAAAAAAAAAGTTTTCTGATAACACCCCCCAATGAAATTAGGAATTTCTGTCAAAAAAAAGGAAAAAAAAAAAAAAATAAAAGGGTTTCTGATAACCACCCCCCACTGAAAATTTGGGAAAACTGTCAAAAAGAAGGAAAAATTAAAAATTACTGATAACACCCACCAAATGAAAAATTTGGAATACTGTCAAAAGAAGGAAAAAAATAAAAGTTACTGATAACAGCCACCCCTGAAATTAAGGGAATTTTGTCAAAAAAGGGGAAAAAGTTAAATGATAAAAACCCCCCACTGAAATTTGAATACTTTTCAAAAAAAGGGGAAAAAAAAAGTTACTGATAACAGCCACCACTGAAATTAGGAATTTCTGTCAAAAAAAAAGGGAAAAATAAAAATTACTGATAACAAACCACCACTGGGAAATTTGGGAAAACTGTCCAAAAAAAAAGGGGGAAAAATAAAAATTACTGAAACCCCCCACCACGAAAATTTGGAAAAACTGTCAAAAAGAAGGGAAAAATAAAAATTACTGAAAACCCACCCCTTTAAAATTTGGGAAAACTGTCCCAAAAAAAGGGAAAAATAAAAGTTACTGATAACACCCCACTGAAAAAAGGTAACTGTCCCAAAAAAAAGGGAAAAGTAAAAGTTACTGATAACAGCCCCCAATGAAAAATTAAAGGGAAAACTGTCCAAAAAAAAAAAAGGGGGAAAAAATAAAAGTTATGATAACACCCACCACTGAAAATTTGGAATACGGGCAAAAAGAAGGGGAAAAAGTAAAAGGGTTTCTGATAAACCCGCCACCAATGAAATTAGGGAAAACTGTCAAAAAAAGGGGAAAGGGAAAAAAAAAGTTACTGATAACAAACCCCCCACTGAAATTAGGAATCTTTTCAAAAGAAGGGGAAAAAAAATAAAAAATTAAGATAACACCCCACTGAAAAATTTGGGAAAACTGCAAAAAAAGGGAAAAGGTAAAAGTTACTGAAACAGCCACCATGAAATTAGGGGTTTCTGTCAAAAAGAAGGGGGAAAAATAAAAGTTATGATAAAAAAAAACCCACCCCTGAAATTAGGGGAAAACTGTCAAAAAAAAAGGGGGAAAAAATAAAGTTAAAGAAAAACCCACCCCTGAAATTAGGAATACTGTCAAAAAAAAAGGGAAAAAAGTAAAAGTTTCTGATAACACCCACCCCCTGAAATTTGGGAAAACGTCAAAAAAAAAGGGGAAAAGTAAAAGGTTTCTGATAACCCGCCCCCCACTGAAATTAGGAAACTGTCAAAAAAGGGAAAAAAAAAGTAAAAGTTCTTTATAACAGCCACCACTGAAATTAAAAAATACTGTTTAAAAAAAAGGGAAAAAAGTAAAAGTTACGATAAAAGCCACCACTGGGAAATTTTTGGTTTTCGTCAAAAAAAGGGGGAAAGGGAAAAATTTAAAAATTACTGATAACACCCCCCACTTTAAATGGAAATACTGTCAAAAAAAAGGGAAAAGTAAAAGTTACTGTAACAGCCCCCACTGAAAATTTTGGAATACTGCAAAAAAAGGAAAAAAAAGGAAAAAAATAAAAGTTATGATAACAGCCACCACTGAAATTAGGGGAAAACTGTCAAAAAGAAGGAAAAATTTAAAATTTGTAAAAAGCCACCACTGAAATTAAAAGGAAAAACTGTCCAAAAAAAAGGGAAAAAGTAAAAGTTACTGAAAACAGCCCCACTGAAAATTTGGAAAAACTGTCAAAAAGAAAAGGGGAAAAAAAAAAAATTATGATAACACCCACCAAAGAAAATTTAAAAAAGTCAAAAAAAAGGGGAAAAAAATAAAAGTTACTGAAACCCACCACTGAAATTAGGGAAAAACTGTCAAAAAGAAGGGGAAAAAATAAAAGTTTCTGATTTTCAGCCCCACTGAAATTTGGAAACTGTCAAAAAGAAGGGGAAAAATAAAAAATTTCGTAAAAGCCCCCCCTGAAATTAGGAAAAACTGTCAAAAAAAGGGGGAAAAATAAAAGGGTTTCTGGGGGAAAAACCCCCCCACGAAATTAGGAATACTGTCAAAAAAAGGGGAAAAAATAAAAATTACTGATAAACACCCCCACGAAATTAGAATACTGGGCAAAAAGGGAAGGGGGAAAAGGGAAAAGTTAATGATAACAACCCCCCACTGAAATTTGGGAAAAAGTTAAAAAAAAGGGGGAAAAATAAAAGTTATGATAACACCCAACCCCTGAAATTAGGAAAAAACTGTCAAAAAAAAAGGGGAAAAAAATAAAAAATTCTGAAACCGCCCCCATGAAATTAGGGAATTTCTGTCAAAAAGGGGGGAAAAAGTAAAAGTTACTGATAACGCCCCCCACTGAAATTAGGAAACTGTCAAAAAAAAGGGGAAAAAGGAAAAGTTCCCGAAAACAAACCACCCCTTGGGGAAAATTTGGAAAACTGGGCAAAAAAAAGGGGAAAGTAAAAATTACTGATTAAAAACCCCCCCCCTGAAAATTAAAGGAAAAACGCAAAAAGAAGGGGAAAAAAAAATAAAAGTTTTCTGATAAAAACCCCCCCCCACTGAAAATTTGGAATACTGGCAAAAAAAAGGGGGAAAAATAAAAGTTACTGATAACACCCACCACTGAAAATTTGGAAAACTGTCAAAAAGGGAAGGGAAAAAGTTAAAAATTACTGATAAAAACCCCCCACTGAAATTAGGAAAACCTGTCAAAAAGAGGGGAAAAAATAAAAGTTTTTCTGATAACACCCCCCATGAAATTTGGAATACTTTTCAAAAAGAAGGGGGAAAAATAAAAGTTAGGGTAACACCCCCCCCTTTAAAAGGAATACTGTCAAAAAGAAGGGGGAAAAATAAAAGGGACTGATAACAAACCCCCCCACTGAAAAAAAGGAATACTTCAAAAAGAAGGGGAAAAAATAAAAATTAAAAAATAACACCCACCACTGAAAAATTAAAGGGAATTTTTTTTCAAAAAGGGAAAAAGGGAAAAATAAAAGTTAAATTTATAACAAAACCCCCCCCTGAAATTAGGAATACTGTCAAAAAGAAGGGGAAAAATAAAAAATTACTGATAACCCCCCCCCACGGGAAAATTTGGAATCCCCGTCCCCCCCAAAAAAAAGGGAAAAGTAAAAATTACTGGGTAAAAAGCCCCCCACTGAAATTAGGAATTTTTGTCAAAAAGAAGGGGGAAATAAAAGTTAATGATAACACCCCCCCCATGAAATTAGAATTTCTGGGCAAAAAGAAGGGGAAAAAATAAAAGTTTTCTGATAAAACCCCCCCACTGAAAATTTGGAATACTGTCCCAAAAAAAAAGGGGGAAAAAAAAAGTTACTGATAACAAACCCCCCCACTGAAAAATTTGGAAACTGTCAAAAAGAAGGGAAAATAAAAGTTATGATAACACCCACCATGAAATTAGGAATACTGTCCAAAAAAAAGGGAAAAAAAAAGTTACTTATAACCCCCCACCATGAAATTGGAATACTGTCAAAAAAAAAGGGGAAAAAAAATAAAAGTTTAAAAGGGGGTTAAAAACCCCCCTGAAAAATTTGGACTACTGTCCAAAAAAAAGGGGAAAAAAATAAAAGTTACTGATAACACCCACCACGAAATTAGGGGAAAACTGTCAAAAAGAAGGGGGGAAAAAGTAAAAGGTTATGGGTAAAAAACCCCCCACTGAAAATTTGGAAACTGTCAAAAAGAAGGGAAAATAAAAATTACTGATAAACCCACCACTGAAATTAGGGAAAACTGTCAAAAAAAAAGGGGAAAAATAAAAGTTACGATAACCCCACCCCTGAAATTAGGAAAAAAAACTGTCAAAAAAAGGGGAAAAGTAAAAGTTTTCTGATAACACCCACCCCTGAAATTTGGAAACCCCGTCAAAAAGAAAGGAAAAAATAAAAATTTCTGATAACAGCCACCACTGAAATTTTTGGAATACGTCAAAAAAAAAGGGGGAAAAAAAATAAAATTATGATAAACCCACCACTGAAATTAGGGGAAAACTGCAAAAAAGAAAGGGGAAAAGTAAAAAATTTTCTGATAACACCCCCCACTGAAATTTGGAAAACTGCCCAAAAAAAAGGGGGGAAAAAATAAAAGTTTTCTGATAACACCCACCCCTGAAATTAGGAATACGTCAAAAAAAAAGGGGGAAAAATAAAAGTTACTGAAACACCCCCCCTTTAAATTAGGATACTGTCCAAAAAAAAGGGGAAAAATAAAAGTTACGGGTAACACCCACCACTGAAATTAGGAAAACTGTCAAAAAGAAGGGGGGAAATAAAATTTTTCTGATAACAGCCACCACTGAAAATTGGGAAAAACTGTCAAAAAAAAGGGAAAGTAAAAATTACTTTATAACAAAACCCCCCCACGGGAAAATTTGGGAAACTGTCAAAAAAAAGGGGAAAAAAGTAAAAGGGTTTGATAACACCCCCCACTGAAATTAGGGAAAACTGTCCCAAAAAAAGGGAAAGTAAAAATTATTTAACAAACCCCCCACTGAAATTAGGGAAAAACGGCAAAAAAAAAAGGGAAAGTTAAAAAGGGGGGGGGTTTAAAACCCACCACTGAAATTAGGAAAAACTGTCAAAAAGAAGGAAAAAAATAAAAGTTACTGATAACACCCCAAACCCTGAAAATTTGGAAACTGTCCAAAAAAAAAGGGGGGAAAAATAAAAAGTTACTGTTTAAAACCCCACCATGAAAAATTAGGAAATTTCTGGCAAAAAGAAAGGGAAAAAAATAAAAAATTAAAGGGTAACACCCCCCACTGAAATTTGGAAAACTGGCAAAAAGGAAGGGGAAAAAGGGAAAAATTTTGATAACCCCCCACCCCGAAATTAGGAAAACTTTTCAAAAAAAAAGGGGGGGAAAAAGTAAAAGTTCTTGGGTTTAAACACCCCCCCCTGAAAAATAGGAAAAACTGTCCCAAAAAGAAGGGGAAATAAAAGTTACTGATAACCCCCCCACTGAAATTAGGAAAAATGTCAAAAAAGGGGGGGGGGAATTTAAAAATTACTGATAACAGCCCCCCACGGGAAAAAGGAATCTGTTTAAAAAGAAGGGGGGAAAAAATTAAAAAGGGTTTTTGATAACCCCCCACCAGAAATTAGGGAAAACTGTCAAAAAGAAGGGAAAAGAAAAGTTACTGATAACAGCCCCCAAGAAATTTTGGGAAAACTTGGGCAAAAAAAAAGGGGAAAATAAAAGTTTTCTGAAAACACCCACCCCTAAAATTTGGAATACTGTCAAAAAAGGGGAAAAAGGGGGAAAAAATAAAAGTTACTTTATAACACCCACACTGAAATTTGGAATACTGTCAAAAAGAAGGGGAAAAAAAATAAAATTTCTGATAAAAACCCACCACGAAATAGGAATACTGTCAAAAAAAAAGGGGAAAAATAAAAGTTTCGGGGTAAAACCCACCAGAAATTAGGAATACGTCAAAAAGGGGGGAAAATTTAAAAATTTTGATAACCCCCCCCACTGAAATTAGGGAAATGTCAAAAAAAAAGGGGGGGAAAAAGTAAAAAATTTCTGAAACACCCACCCCCTGAAATTTTTGGGAAAACTGGGCCAAAAAAAGGGAAAAAATTTAAAAATTTCGGGAAAAAAGCCACCACTGAAATTGGAAAAACTGTCCAAAAAAAAAGGGGGAAAATAAAAAATTTCTGATAAACCCCCCCCTGAAATTTGGGAAAACGGGCAAAAAGAAGGGAAAGTAAAAGGGTTTTCTGATAACACCACCACTGAAATTTTGGGTACTTCAAAAAGAAGGGAAAATTTTAAACCCGAATTTAATGAAAGAATAAATATCCCTTTGTTGACAAAAATGCAAAACGTTTGGGAAAACATTTTTCAATGAAGCGCATGCACGGGGTGCATTTGTTCATGGCCTATGCCCCTGGCAAGGGCAATGGGCCAATAAGTATCGCGCCCCATTCGAACATTTTAAGGGCATTTTCAAACCCTCGACCAAAAAAGAACAGCACTCAAAAGCAAAGGTTTGTACACGCCGGCTGCGCTTTTTTTGGGACCATGGGATGGAAAGGGTACTAGTGGGCTTCCTAATATTTAGGAAAGGGAAGTGACTGGGAGGACCAAAGCTGGGCCCCCATTTTCCCCCCCCCCCCCAGACCCAAAAAGAGAGAGAGAGGGGGAGGGGGAGAAAAGAGAGAGAGAGAGAAAGAGGAAAGAAGGGGGAAAAAGAGAGCGACCCAGAAGGGGGGGAGAGGGAAGGGGGGGGAGAGAGAAGAGAAAAGAAGAGGGGAGAGAGAAAGGGGGGTAAAAAAAAAAAATTAAAAACCCCCATCAGCTGGAAACCATTGTACTGGGGTAACGGTCTGCTAGCCTGCCACTGGAGTGTGGATCTGTGCACGTGCAATTTTCCCCGTCATTACCACCTCGCTTAATGCAATGCTCATACTCTCTCTCTCTCTCTCTCTCTCTCTCTCTCTCTCTCTCTCTCTCTCTCTCTCTCTCTCCCCCCCCCCCTCTCTCTCTCTCTCTCTCTCTCTCTCTCTCTGTGTCTCTCTCTGTCTGTCGGCCTGTGTGTCTGTGAGTGTATGCATGCGTGTGCCCGCGTGCATGTGTATATGTGCGAATACATGTATGAACGCGTGCTCCTCTGATTATCACCTTGTGTGTGCGCGTGTGTGTGCGTGTGTGCGTGTGTGTGTGTGTGTGTGTGTGTGTGTGTGTGTGTGTGTGTGTGTGTGTGTGTGTGTGTGCGTGTGTGCGCGTGTGTGCGCGTGTGTGTGTGTGCGCGTGTATGTGCGTGCATGTGTATGTGCACACACGCTTGTGTCTGTGTGTTTATCAAAGTGTTGAGGGGGAGAGAAGAGAGAGAGAGACAGAGAGGAGAGAGAGATAGAGAGAGAGAGAGAGAGAAAGAGAGAGAGAGAGAGAGGAGAGAGTGTGTGGTGTGTGTGTGTGTGTGTGTGTGTGTGTGTGTGTGTGTGTGTGTGTGTGTGTGTAAAGAATACTTTCAGGAACAGCAATAGACCAATGCGTCGGCCGAGTGTAAAACCGTATTTTCCCCGTATTCACCACCTCGCTTAATGCAATGCTCCTATTCATTCCCACCCACCCCACCCCCCACCCCCCGTCTGTCTGTCGGCCTTGTGTGTCGGTAGGTGTATGCATGCGTGTGCTCACGTGCATATGTGTGTGCGTTTGTGTGTGTGTGTGTGTGTGTGTGTGTGTGTGTGTTGTGTGTGTGTGTCTCTCTCTCTCTCTCTCTCTCTCTCTCTCTGTCTCTCTCTCTCTCTCTCTCTCTCTCTCTCTCTCTCTCTCTCTCTCTCTCTCTCTCTCTCTCTCTTTTCTCTGTGTCTCTCTCTCTCTCTCACGCACCGCACTGTTCCTCCCCCCTGCCCTCCGCGTACGTGCCCATACACCATCTCCTTCTCTGACGCACATACAAGAACCCACACATACGCAATTATCACCCCATCACCACCACTCTCAACAACCCCATTGATGGATTCCCCAGTCCATCTCCATCCGCCTTCTGCCCTCCAGCCAGCCAGCCCATTAGTACACCCCCTTTCCCACTCCACTCTTTTCTTTTCAACAAATCCAAACACAGCACCTTCAAGGTCTCTCATTAGCTAACGCGTCTGTTTTGCATCCGTCCTACATCCACGTCCTATCAAAGGAGCGGCTGCAAGGCGTGTGTGTGTGTGTGTGTGTGTGTGTGTGTGTGTGTGTGTGTGTGTGTGTGTGTGTGTGTGTGTGTCTGTCTGTCTGTGAGAGAGAGAGAGAGAGAGAGAGAGAGAGTGTGTGTGTGTGTGTGTGTGTGTGTGTGTGTGTGTGTGTGTGTGTGTGTGTGTGTGTGTGTGTGTGTGAAGGAGGGGAGACAGAGGAAGGAGAGGAGAGGGTACGGCAGGTGGTGTCAGTGGCTGAGAAGAAGAAAGGAAGTAAAACTAAGAAATCAATTTGATCATTTTTTATTTTAAGTCTTTCTAGTTTTCTTGCCGTCCCACGATGTTTTGAGTTCTTTTTGCGCCTCAGCTGTAACAGATGACTGCTGGTATCATCCATGAATGGCCGTGGCTTACAAACAGATGTACATTGTTCAAGTGTTCGGATTTTATTTGTATAACTTCTCAGTTTCTATCCGCCTCTAGAAACACACATTCTACCATGATGTTGAGCTTGGAACTGGTTGTGATCTTCCAAAAGTTCCAGACAAACCACCATGGACCTTTTTAACACTGAAGATCCGCTCTGACCTTGTTTCTTTCCATACAAACTCTCACAGCCTCTCTGGCACACACGACCCTTTCTGTCGAGCTTTGTTCAAAATTCCTCTTTCTCCGAAGAATAATTACTGAAGTTTCCAAGAATGCAAAAGGAGTTGCTTCCACTGCTTATTGTCCAACTGTTCCAACTTTTCAAAACGCATTACGCCCACAGTGTTGAACTCACAGCCATGGTCCTTGCACTCAAGCTGGTCTGTCTGTCTGGACCAAAGGATTTTCTCATACTTTCAGACTCCCCATCTGCTCATTCATCCCCAACTCTTGAATTTTTAATGAGCATCACATCTATGAAATCTGATAGCCGCAACACTGTTCGCGCTTGGTTTCCCGGTTATGTTCGTATTCAAGGCAGTGATGTGGCTGACCATTTTGCTAAGAATATTACAAATAAGCAACAGTCTAGATCATCTACCCCCTTCACAGATCTGAAACCCAAAGTTTATAATTATGACTAAGATCTCTGGTAAAGAAGATCAGAACATCGAGATGGATAATCAACTTTATCCGAGCCGTCCAAAGTGTTGTTGTTTTTTTTCATTTGCAACTGATGACCGTAAAGAAGAAACATGTGTATGTGGGTTACACACAGGCCATTCCTTCTCTTCGTATTTGTATCTTTTCGAAAGTGAGCAGGCGTCACGGTGATTAATATGTGACGAGCCACTCACGATGAACCATGTCCGTACGAAGCGCTGGAACTGATTTGTATGACTCAAGACAAAAACACCAAACAGCAGACTCCATGAAGACCTTGTTCAAAGATGTTTCACCAATCATGATTTCTGCGTATTCAACAGAGGTAAGTTTTAACATCGAATACGTTTCATCAAAGAATCTGTGGAAAACAGATCCGGTTATTGTTGTAGGCCTAGCATGTTTGGAATGAACGTTCTTTAGGGAAGGGGGAGGGGTGTGGGAGGGGGACGGGGGAAGGGGGCAGACATATGAGCGGAATTAATTAATCCTGGAAAAAGGTAACAGATCTGGTAAGTGCCCCCTGCGGTCGGCTGGGCTATAAACAACATGAAACTGAAACGGACGCTGACACGCAGTCAAGAAGAGTGTTCCGCACTGAAGTCACTCGTTTTGCTCATGACAGTACGGGTTGTGTTCGCTTGTTGTATCCGATGTGCGTAACGTCACATGATCCCGTTCCCACGGTCATGTTAACAAGCATCCTCCTACCCCCACTCCACCTCATCCCGCCCCACCGAGAAACAAAGAAATCCAGTCCTTCCTTTTACAGCGGCAGCTGTAAGCAGAGAATCCAGAAGGAAAGAGAATCCAGAAGGAAAGAGAATCCAGAAGGAAAGAGAAGCAGCTGCGGCAGATGAAAGCAGCAGATGAAAGCAGCTGCGGCAGATGAAATGCCAAGCTCCGCACTCCTCCAGCCTCGGCCGGCTGCCTCTGCCCACGCCGCAGTCTAGACTGACCACACTAATGGATGACTCAACGTTCGCTCTGCCGTGTAGATCAAACGGCACGCACAAACACACAGGTCTCTTCCCCAAACCAAACAGTGCCGTGGTCAGTTAGCTGTTACACCCAGGTCCCATCCACCTGACCGCCTGGCGCTGGCAACCGTGGCAATTTGCTGGGCGCCGGTATCGCAGCGATAGCATTTCACGTGAAATATTGTTGCAGCGACAATAATTGCTGGGAAAAAAAATGTCGCGCGACAACTTTTCACGAAAAATGTCCCATAGAATATTGTAGCTGTCCATAAAATGCAGTATTTCCCGGAAATACTGTCGCTGCGACACGATTTATGAGCGACAGTATTATATACGACACCGGCCGTTCTCTGATGATGACTAGGCAACTCTCCAAGAGGTAGGTTGCCTTCACACAGGCCTACAGTATACCGGTCAGTCAGCACATTACGTCGACGGAGGCTGGAGAGAGAGAGAGAGAGAGAGAGAGAGAGAGAGAGAGAGAGAGAGAGAGAGAGAGGAGGTAGGGAGAGAGAGAGAGAGGAGGTAGGGAGGGGGTAGGATGGGTGGCGGGAAATTGGAAGAAGTCATGCTTTTGAAATGAAATGCTCTATTTCCCACCAAACAGATCAAGTTTCTGACCAGGCTCAGAACGACACCAGAATGCTACTTGTAATTACATTAATTGTGCGTCTGACTCCTGTGGCGAGATCCTCTTGCATCAGGTGATGGAATGACTGAACTCGGCGTCCACTCTGGTGTATTTAGGGATCCACAACATAAAATTTTTATCCAGTCCGAGTCGCCATACTGTCATCTGTACTTATGTAGTTTCTAGACTCGTCCAGCCTGGATTCAGAAGAATGTTTTCGAATTCTTTCATCTCATTCTGATACATACTACAAAGGCTGAGTTTTCCAATACATAAATTGCAACTTTATTCATTTCTTAGCGCGAAAAAAAACACTTTCCTTTCAAAGTCACGTGATCATCCTTTCAAAACAGGACTCGTTAATTGTGAATACCAGCAATTCCACTCCTCTGAGAAATCTTAGTGCACACCTACACTATTTTACGATTTCTGGAACCAAGATGTGTGATGTCACAGAAGACAGTGAACAGCAAGTCCTGTACTTCAAGCCTGTTCATACCTCCAAAACATAATTTCACCACAATCATCAACAACAACCAACTCGTACGTTTAAAATACAATTTAAAAAATAATAAGTTTTTTTTTTTTTTAAGTCGAACATACGTATCACTTCCAAAATTTCTGCTTCTTGCTTCAAAGCATGCCTCTTTGTTTTGCCATTTGTCTGTTGCTGTTGATTATGGTGACGTACATTTCCCCTGCTACTCTAAACCTGAAGGAAGTTCCAGTCACAGAAGCAGATTTGGTATGGGACTACCAACTGATTCTATTCCCACCTTTTTCCTTTGTCTGGAAACGATAAATTATGTTGTTGTTTTTTAAAAAAAAGAAAGAAAAAGACGATCACCTCAACCACAGCCCTGCTGAAAGGGGCATTTATAAAATGTAACAAGCGCTGCAGTGAGGTCGGGTTCAGAAGTCTGAAACTGCTTTCGACGTGTGTGTGTGTGTGTGTGTGTGTGTGTGTGTGTGTGTGTGTGTTTTAGCAGCCCTGAAGTGTCTTGGCGGAGGGCTGAGCTGCTAGACAAAGGCAATGTTATGCAATAGCAGACGGCGCTTGGAAAGTTTCCTGACTGATCAGATGCCAAGAAAAAACAGCTAGACCGGCGAGCTGGAAGAAAAACGGTGTAGGAGAGAAGACAGGGAGGGGAAGGGAGGAGGGGTGCGTCTACAAAGGGCGATCAATCCGATGGTAAAGACCAAACAGACAAACTAGTTACCGCTCAGGCCAAATGAAACAGCAGCTGATTTGCTCATCTTGTCCCGCCCCTCACCTGGCCCTGCTTTGTTAGAGACAGCCCTGTAACCGTATTTTCAAATGTTTTGTCTTCAGCCGTCATTAGCGGCGACGATTCCTACGTTCACCATTTCAACGGCCAGGTCATTTCGTGACCGACACTTGAACTGCTCCTCGCCCCTCTCCTCCCTCCCCACCTCCACCCCCAAACCCTCCTTCCTCCATCTCCCTGTTTGTACTGCCGCCATTCTAACTTTTCAGGGCAGAGCATTCATAAACATGACCAAATTACAACACATTCCTAGCACATGAACCCGAGACATAACTAAACCTCTTCGCACGAAATAGGTACAAAGTGTTAACAAACAGAAACCAGTGCTGCATCAACCATGGAGACTGGTGATCAGAGTCATTTGATGTATTTTTTGGCATACGGCAAAGCTATCCCTTTTCCTTTTACGCGTTTGTTTAAACTGTAGAACTCTTGCTGTAGAGATTAGAAAAAGCTACCAAAACAAAAGGTTTCTTAGTACCAACAAGGCACAACACAAACGAGCAGTTTATTAAAAAAAATAATAACAACTCGCCGATGACACCACCTTATTCTTAAATAACAAATGTGACATGATTATATCCTTCAATATTCTGAAAACGTTCCCTGGTCTCAAATTAAATGAACAAAACCAAAGCTTTAAGAATGGTGGGAAAATAAGTGAACAAAATGTGCCTGTTCCCATAGTTGGAAGAATCAAAATACTGGGAATTTATTGCAAACAAGATAATATGAAAAAAAATCGAAGGGGACTGGAACGGAACAGTTGAAACCATAGAAAAATTAATACCAAATGTGAATACACGCGCACACTAGCACGAACGCATGCACACGCATTCCGGTATTCTCATGTTTTTCATGTTGAATAATTTCTCCCCGAACAATACACTGCGACCAGAAGCCTCCATTATAAAAAGGTGTACTATGTAGTGAACATAGCAAAATGAAAATATCAGTGCACCACACATTAATCCATGAATAAACCCATAAGCTTTGTATCAAACGTCAAAACATTTAGATCAGCAAGCGAATGTCCATCTGTTAAAAACACACAGACAATGCATGTGAGACCGAGTCGGTTTCAGAAGAAAAAAATTAAGACAGTGGGGGAAAAACTGAGGACAGAAGCCCCATTGTTCACCAAAAAAAAACACAAAAAAAGGTCAAAACTGGGGGAAACTGGCGGTTAGAGGACCCCCCCGACCCAACACCTCCCCCCCCCCCCCCCCCCCCCCCCCCCCCCCCCCCCCCCCAATAAAAAACCTAACTCTGCACAAAACAAAACAGGCGACAAAAACATTGATAACACATTATATCATCTTAAAAACTGTTATGAAGGCCACTCGTTATATTATACGACAGTGATGTTCCCAAATCCAAAAGAAATTTAGATCTACGTTTAGCTGTGTCGTCTCAGCGCATCAGTGGCACACAAAAAAAGTTGCAGGACATCGAAGTGTGATGAGTCGGCTGAATTGTCTCCAGGCAAATTCTGGGTAGTTTTGATAATGTTGGATCGACGCGTGATGAGTCGACTGACTGTTCTCAAGTCCCTTAGGCAAATTCAGGGTAGTTTTCGTACGTTGGGGATGAGTGCTCTTGGGTCTTCGTGTATTCGAACTCCAATGCTACACATGTTGGTGCTCCGAGTTTGACACTGACGTATGAGGGTAGGTGGGGAGTAATTCGCTGCATAACCGGGGAAGCGGGGGGGGGGGGGGGGGGGGGGGGGGGAGGAGAGGACTGTTGACAAGCAGAGTTTTGCATTCCTAGAAGATTAATGTCTCACCTCAATAAAGGACAGCAACTCCTCGTGTGCCTGGGGTTTAACAGAACTATAGTCAGTGGGCATCAGCGTCTCAGTCCATTAGCCAGCAAACGATTCTAAAAGTATCAGTCACGCTTAGTGACTTCGTGGGTGACCATGCATCCCTGTACATGACAATCATAACTTAACAAGGAAGGGGGACGTTTGGAGTCCCATCACACGAAGAATGGATTAAAGGGAAGAGAGAAAAGGGGAGGGGGGGGGGGGGTACTGTGTGGGGTAGGCTCTGATCGATGGACGATCGAAGGTTCATGTTTCACGCCATCCTCAATGCTATCTGGCTGCATAAGCGTAACTCACTCACTCTCTCTCTCTCTCTCTCTCTCTCTCTCTCTCTCTCTCTCTCTCTCTCTCTCTCTCTCTCTCTCTCTCCACTTCTCTGTACAAGCTCCACAGTACAGTCTCAGAAATGAGGCTTGCCACAGGAATGAGCTCTGTACGCGCGCAGTGGTATTTTCTGCAGGAAAACGAGACTGAAAGCGACACCCGGTACTCCTGACGGGCGAGCTGACACAGACGATTTTCCCCCGTGTGGGAAACTTGGCACCAGACTGCCAAGGAACCAAGCTGGAGGGGTGCAGACGTGGACCAAAGCCAGGAGCAGCAGCATGAAGCCAATATCATCGGAGACAGCTTCTTTCTTTTTTCTTTCTTTTTTTTTTTACCCCTCTCTCTCTCTCTCTCTCTCCAAAGGGGAGAGGGTAAGGGAGGGAGGGTGAGAATGTGGTGGCACGACAAATCCGGTGATGCAAAAACAAACGGAAGACACGGCTAAGTTGAAAAATGTTTCCAATGAGATTGGGTGTAAGCGCATGTGTGCCAACACACACACACACACACACACACACACACACACACACACACATACACACACACACACACACACACACGTAATCATAAACAAACAAGACTTCCATCAACTTCATTTCATTAACTTTTAATGGTGTGTAACTCCGAAATCCGTTCTGAAACTTAATTAGAAGAGAAAATGCAATTTCCACTGACGGTCGACCCCCCCCCCCTCTCTCTCTCTCTCTCTCTCTCTCTCTCTCTCTCTCTCTCTCTCTCTCTCTCTCTCTCTCTCTCGAAACTGACCAGAATGAATGAAGATAGGCTACCGTTTAAGGCATACAAAATGTTATTAAATTTAGATTCTCATGGAAAGAGGACTTGGGTTACAAATGTTCGTCATTGTTTAAATTCTTATGGATTTGCGTATGTCTGGGACAACCAGGGTGCCCAAAATATATCAGGTTTTTTAACATCTTTTAGGCAAAGAATTATTGATTGTAGATGGCAGGACTGGCATGATCACATATATACTAGTGACAGATTTGCACAGTACAGGTTGTTTAAAACTACTCATTTGAGAGAACTGTATACTGAGCTAAAAATGAATAGATATATAAAAAGTGAATTGACCAAGTTTCGATTTGGTGTGTCTCGTATTGCATGCCATTGCTTTAGATACAGCGTCAGAAATGAAAATATGCTTACATGCCGTCTATGCAACACTGGAAAAGAAGATGAATTGCACTTTTTATTTTGCTGCCCTGCTCTGAATGATCTTAGAGAAAAATTTATACAACTGAAATACTATAAGGCTCCATGCAATTTCAGGTTAACTTTACTTATGTCGTCACAGAATGAGACTACAATGAAAAATTTAGCAATGTATATTTATCTGGCGCAAAAAAGGTTGAAAATCGTTACTTCATAGAATGTTAGTTTTCAGTGTATACAATGAAGAATCTTATTTCGTTTATTAATTGTTGATTTGGTATATGTCACTGGCTTTTCTCTCGCTTAGTTATGTGAACATCCCCTTCAGTAAGGGGCCTAGGCCTTTATCTGAATAAAAATTTTGAGTCTTTGAGTCTCTCTCTCTCTCTCTCTCTCTCTCACACACACACACACACACACACACACACACACACCACACCACACCACACACACACACACACACACACACACACACACACACACAATCTGGCCAGCAATGGCATGAAAAGAAGCAGAATTAAAGATGTACTCAATGGTTAGTCATCGTTCCGCTTCAAACATTGGGGTATGATGGACATCAACAAACCCCACAGCACCGAACAGTAAGTGCGGCACAGGAAAGTCCATTTGCATCTTGTGGCTGCACGGGGAAGGGAGGAGGAGGGGAGGTAAGGAAAGGGGGATGGGGAGGGGTGGTGGTACGTGTGTATACACCATTAATCTGTTAAGTTGTCCACCTTCTAAAAAAGGATCAAAGAGTTGTTTTTAGGAGCTTATTTTTTGTTGGTTTGTTTTTTTTTTTTTGTCCTAATTTCATTTGTGTATATATATTTTACCCCATGCACGCACGCACGCGCGCGCCCCTCTCCCACCCCCTACCCCCGCTGCCCCACCACCACCACCCACCCACCCCCACACACATTTAATTTACACTGTGGAGGCAAGCAGTCACAACTGTTTTCTTGTAAACAAAACCCAGTCTGCCATGCAGGTCCTCCTCGGAGCTATCAACACGCATGGGAAAAAAAAAACGTTATATCCTAAAAAGTAAACTGAAACAAAAATAAATCAACCAACGACACTCACAAAAATGACATGGCGGCTAAACTATTTACGTCCTTACTGGATAAAAACTAAGCTGCGCTGTGAGCGTCTGGCATTCCTCTTCACCTCCACGTGAAGGTTAAACAAACAAACACCGCAAAATAAATGAATGAAAAACATTAACTTGTAAAACATACACACACACACACACACACACACACACACACACACACGCATCCACGAAAGACCATATAGATAAATAAACGCTGCGAATGGCAGCTGAAGTCCGTTCTGAACAGTGCCTACAATTTTTACAACCTAGTCGCCAGATTACTAAGCAAAAACAAAACGCTGGCCTATCTTGAATTTTGACCAAAATAAAGTGTAAAAGAGTTTTCTCAACAAAGACAGAAGAATGGACCACAAAGGCAGAAGGGGAAAAAACGAAGGTAAAAAAACAAGACAAAAATTGTATGCATCCACAGGCGCGCATGCGCGCGCGCGCGCGCACGCACACACACACACACACAACACACACACACACACACACACACACACACACACACACACACACACACACACGGCAGAATCAAAGAGGGCCACACTAAAAGTGAAAATGACCAGCACAGAACTGGTAGTGCGTGTGCTAAAAAGACCCCCCCCCCCCCCCCCCCCCCCTCTCTCTCCCCCGGCATCCCGTTTTCACCTATTTCTCCCACCTCCCCAAGCCCCAACTCTTTCCCTCCCTTCAACCTACACTATTCCCCTCAAGTCCACCTCCCCAAGCCCCAACTCTTTCCCTCCCTTCAACCTACACTATTCCCCTCAAGTCCATCTCCTTAGTGACTTCTCACGACCCGCCCCTCCTCCTTCCTGCCCCCACCCCACCCCTCCCGCTCCCCTTTCCCGACAAAAACAAGCTACGTGTCTGATTCCCCGTTACAGGTCCAGATTCCCCGTTACTGGGCACGTACTGGCCGGGCCCTCCACATCCGTGTTCACTTGACCGGTAGGAATAAATCATTCACGGACCGTTAATTCGGTCAAGGAATGCGTTTGATAATGCTGTGGACACGATCGGTGCTGGGAGAGGAGGACGGTAAGGCGAGGTGGAAGGGGGGGGGGGGGGGGGGGGGATAGGGCGGAGAAACAGGGGGGAAAACTTATGTCTCATCATCACTTCTGCCATGCCAGACGGCTAGTGAGCTGGGTCAGCATGTGATGATTCATCTTCTTCACCTTCCTTGGATGGCTCTACATGATCGTCTGCCAAGGAGGTGGTTAGCACCCGCGTCTGCCTGTCGGACAGGCTGGTTGGTCGGTTCTTTATAGCAGCATTACGCAAAAAAATGACTGACCTGTTGTGAGTAAACTTCCTCAAAAGATCAGTTGTGGCTGAGGCATGAACTTATTAAGTTTGGGGGCCGATCGTGAATCCTGGCTCATCTTTATTACTTACCTTAAAACAGCTGCCATAGATGTTCTGTTAAACCATCGTAAGAAAAGTATGATAATAATTCTTTATGACGTCCCCAAGGGTATAAAATGGTTCACGTCATTCTAAAGTTGCATTCTGATCCGTTTCTCGTGGTCCATGGGCCTCGATGCTGAGTGAACTTGTCTGATGGACACCCCACAATGCCTTTTGAAGCAGGCAGATCCGCACGAAAACTTGATTCACAATTCGGACAGCTTGGCTGACAAATGTATCACTAAAACTGAGAGTCAAAACTGATGTAACATTCACCCAAGAATGTTCCCCTCGCAACAACAAAGGCAGCTAAGTGACAACATGTGAGATTCAAGAAAGCAGATTGCAATGCTGAAAAAGTAATAGGACAGTTCATTTTCATTGGGACTGGCTACATTACTCGGTAATACTTAACGCTGATTAAAAAGAAATGTAACAGGCCCAACGATTTCATTTGTTGGTATATTTACAGACCAATCGTGTTTCTTTCTTTTAAATAATCTATTGTTGCCATTAAGGTGAATCATCTTTTTTACATCATTGTATGTTTACTATTTCTTTACACATGACATGTGCACATGTCTCTCCGAGGGGCCTGAAGCCAAATTGTTAGAGCATCGGGCTGTGGACCTGGAGTTCGTTCGACTCTATGGGGTCGGATTTTCATGGCTTGAAAACCCTCCCTATCCACCTTGCAGTAATTAGGGACCTGATTAAGTTCAGGGCAAGTTACATCGACAGGACAGGAATAGGTTCCGTCCTCCATAATGCCCTATCCTAGACTCAGTGGACCCCTAAATCTTCACTTTCCTTACGGCTATTCGGCTACAGGACTATAATCATAAGTTATTCAGCTGAGAGCACAGACTACCTGGGCTACAGAGTCGCTGAATTCAGTACCTTTGAAAACACACAGTACGTTCATCGCCATCTGTTTCTGCAAATACATGTTGTTCCCCATCCCATCCCCACCCCATCCTCCCTCCCTCCCCCCCCCCCCCTATCTCTCTCTCTCTCTCTCTCTCTCTCTCTCTCTCTCTCTCTCTCTCTCTCTCTCTTCATCCCTCCCTCTGTATCTATGTATCTAACAAGCAACATTAGAACGTCTTCTTCTACACCCTCGTTCTTCAATCTTCCATTTCAAATACATCCAGTCTGTGCCTCTTCTTCTGTGCCTTCAACAGCCAGCATGGGCAGAAGGAGGGGGAGGGGGCGGGTGAAGGAGGGGAGGGAAGGAGACAGTAGAGGAGGTAAGGGAGAGAGGGAGCCGGAGGGGAGAGGGAATTAGTATGGAGAAGCTGAAACGCGCATAAAGCGAAGAGAGATGATGGTGCCATGTCTTCTTTTGGCCTGCCCTGTGCTACACGCAAAGTGGCTGGCGGTCGATCGATACTCCTACATTACGTCATAGAGTCTGTGGTCTGGGCAAGCAGCTGTCGGTCAATCCCCTTTTGGTTCCCCTAGTAAGGTGCTTTGATCGAGTGCGTGGGGG
>CM031605.1:2431646-2459146 GCA_018398815.1 Conus ventricosus
CCTCAGTCACTCCGTTTTGAAGCTTGTTTAAGGTTAACCTCACATTTCTTCTGTTGGCGGTCACTAACCCCCTCTCTGTCTAAATGTCGCTTCATTTCCGCCCTCAGTCACTCCGTTTTGAAGCTTGTTTAAGGTTAACCTCACATTTCTTCTGTGGCGGTCACTAACCCCCCTCTCTGTCTAAATGTCGCTTCATTTCCGCCTCAGTCACTCCGTTTGAAGCTTTTTTAAGGTTAACCTCACATTATCTTCTGTTGGCGGTCACTAACCCCCTCCCCTGTCTAAATGTCGCTTCATTTCCGCCCTCAGTCAATCCGTTTTGAAGCTTTTTTTAAGGTTAACCTCACATTCTTCTGTTGGCGGTTTACTAACCCCCTCTCTGTCTAATGTCGCTTCATTTTCCGCCCTCAGTCACTCCGTTTTGAAGCTTGTTTAAGGTTAACCTCACATTTCTTTTGTTGGCGGTCACTAACCCCCCTCCCGTCTAAATTCGCTCATTTTCCGCCCTCAGTCACTCCGTTTTGAAGCTTTTTTAAGGTTAACCCACATTTCTTCTGTTGGCGGTCACTAACCCCCTCTCTGTCTAAATGTTCGCTTCATTTTCCGCCCTCAGTCACTCCGTTTTGAAGCTTGTTTTTAAAGGTTAACCTCACATTTCTTCTGTTGGCGGTCACTAAACCCCTCTCTGTCTAAATGTTCGCTTTATTTTGCCCCTCAGTCACTCGTTTTGGAAGCTTGTTTAAGGTTAACCTCACATTTCTTCTGTTGGCGGTCACTAATCCCCCTCTCTGTTTTAAATGTCGCTTCTTTTTCCGCCCTCAGTCACTCTGTTTTGAAGCTTGTTTAAGGTTAACCTCACATTTCTTCTGTTGGCGGTCACTAACCCCCTCTCTGTCTAAATGTCGCTTCATTTTTCCCCCCTCAGTCCCCTCTGTTTTTTAAGCTTGTTTTTAAAGGGTTTCCTCACATTTTTTTGTGGCGGTCACTAAACCCCCTCTCTGTCTAAATGTCGCTTCATTTTTCCGCCCTCAGTCACTCTGTTTTGAAGCTTGTTTAAGGTTAACCCACATTTCTTCTGTTGGCGGTCACTAACCCCCTCCTGTCTAAATGTTTGCTTCATTTTCCCCCTCAGTCACTCTGTTTTGAAGCTTGTTTAAGGTTAACCTCACATTTCTCTGTTGGCGGTCACTAACCCCCTCTCTGTCTAAATGTCGCTTCATTTTCCGCCCTCAGTCACTCGTTTTGAAGCTTGTTTTTAAGGTTAACCTCACCATTTCTCTGTTGGCGGTCACTAACCCCCTCTCTGTCTAAATGTCCCCTTCATTTTCCCCCCTCAGTCACTTTTGTTTTGAAGCTTTTTTAAGGTTAACCTTTCACATTTTTTTCTGTTGGCGGTCACTAACCCCCTCTCTGTCTAAATGTCGCTTCATTTTCCGCCCCAGTCACTCCGTTTTGAAGCTTTTTTAAGGTTAACCTCACATTTCTTCTGTTGGCGGGCACTACCCCCTCTCTGTCTAAATGTCGTTCATTTTCCTCCCCAGTCACTCCGTTTTGAAGCTTGTTTAAGGTTAACCTCACATTTCTTCTGTTGGCGGTCACTAACCCCCTCTGTCTAAAGGCGCTTCATTTTCCGCCCTCAGTCACTCCGTTTGAAGCTTGTTTAAGTTAACCTCACATTTCTTCTGTTGGCGGTCACTAACCCCCTCTCTGTCTAAAGTCGCTTCATTTTCCGCCCTCAGTCACTCCGTTTTGAAGCTTGTTTAAGGTTAACCTCACATTTCTTCTGTTGGCGGTCACAACCCCTCTCTTCTAAAAAGTCGCTTCATTTTCCGCCCTCAGTCACTCCGTTTGAAGCTTGTTTAAGGTAACCTCACATTTCTCTGTTGGCGGCCCCTAACCCCCTCCTGTCTAAATGTCGCTTCATTTTCCGCCCCCCAGTCACTCCGTTTTGAAGCTTTTTTAAGGTTAACCTCACATTTTTTCTGTTGGCGGTCACTAACCCCCTCTCTGTCTAAATGTCGCTTCATTTTCCCCCCTCAGCACTCCGTTTTGAAGCTTGTTTAAGGTTTTAACCTCACATTTCCCTTTTGTTGGCGGTCACTAACCCCCTCTCTGTCTAAATGCGCTTCATTTTCCGCCCTCAGTCACTCCGTTTGAAGCTTGTTTTTAAAGGGTTTCCTCACATTTCTTCTGTTGGCGGTCACTAACCCCCTCTCTGTCTAAATGTCGCTTCATTTTCCGCCCTCAGTCACTCCGTTTTGAAGGGTTTTTTTAAGGTTAACCTCACATTTCTTCTGTTGGCGGTCACTAACCCCCTCCTGGGCTAAATGTCGCTTTATTTTCCGCCCTCAGCACTCCGTTTTGAAGCTTGTTTAAGGGGTTTAAACCCCACATTTCTTCTGTTGGCGGTCACTAACCCCCTCTCTGTCTAAATGTCGCTTCATTTTCCGCCCTCAGTCACTCCGTTTTTTAAGCTGTTTAAGGTTAACCTCACATTTCTTCTGTTGGCGGTCACTAACCCCCTCTCGTCTAAATGTCGCTTCATTTCCGCCCTCAGTCACTCCGTTTTGAAGCTTGTTTAAGGTTAACCTCACATTTCTTCTGTTGGCGTCACTAACCCCCTCTCTGTCTAAATGTCGCTTCATTTTCCGCCCTCGTCACTCCGTTTTGAAGCTTGTTTAGGTTTAACCTCACATTTCTTCTGTTGGCGGTCACTAACCCCCTCTCTGTCCCAAATGTTGCTTTTATTTTCCGCCCTCAGTCACTCGTTTTGAAGCTTTTTTTAAGGTTAACCTCACATTTCTTCTGTTGGCGGGCACTAACCCCCTTTTCTGTCTAAATGCGCTCATTTTCCGCCCCAGTCACTCTGTTTTGAAGCTTGTTTTAAGGTTAACCTCACATTTCTTCTGTTGGCGGTCCCCTAACCCCCTCTCTGTCTAATTTGCTTCATTTTCCGCCCTCAGTCACCTGTTTTGAAAACTTGTTTAAGGTTAACCTCACATTTCTTCTTTTTGGCGGTCACTAACCCCCTCTCTGTCTACATTTTGCTTCATTTTCCGCCCTCAGTCACTCGTTTTGAAGCTTGTTTAAGGTTAACCTCACATTTCTTCTGGTTTGGGGGGTCACTAACCCCCTCTCTGTCTAATGTCGCTTCATTTTCCGCCCTCAGTCACTCTGTTTTTTAAGCTTGTTTTAAGGGTTTAAAACCTCACATTTCTTCTGTTGGCGGTCACTAACCCCCTCTTTTTGTCTAAATGTCGCTTCATTTTCCGCCCTCAGTCACTCGTTTTGGAAGCTTGTTTTAAGGTTAACCTCACATTTCTTCTGTTGGCGGTCACTAACCCCCTCTCTGTCTAAATGTCGCTTCATTTTCCGCCCTCATCAAATCCGTTTTGAAGCTTGTTTAAGGTTAACCTCACATTTCTTCTGTTGGCGGTCACATAACCCCCCTCTCTGTCTAAATGTCGCTTCATTTTCCGCCCCCAGTCACTCCGTTTTGAACTTGTTTAAGGTTTAAACCCCACATTTCTTCTGTTGGCGGTCACTAACCCCCTCTCTGTCTAAATGTCGCTTCATTTTCCCCCCTCATCACTCCGTGTTTTGAAGCTTGTTTTAAGGTTAACCTCACATTTTTTCTGTTGGCGGTCACTAACCCCCTCTCTGTCTAAATGTCGCTTCATTTTCCCGCCCTCAGTCACTCCGTTTTGAACTTGTTTAAGGTTAACCTCCATTTCTTCTGTTGGCGGCACAAAACCCCCCCTCTGTCTAAATGTCGCTTCATTTTCCGCCCTCGTTCACTCCGTTTTGAAGCTTGTTTAAGGTTAACCTACATTTCTTCTGTTGGCGGCACTAACCCCCTCTCTGTCTAAATGTCGCTTCATTTTCCGCCCCTCAGTCACTCCGTTTGAAGCTTGTTTAAGTTAACCTCACATTTCTTCGTTTGGCGGTCACCCAACAACCCCTCTCTGCTAAATGGGCGCTTCATTTTCCGCCCTCAGTCACTCCGTTTTGAAGCTTGTTTTAAAGGGTTTAACCTCACATTTCTTCTGTTGGCGGTCACTAACCCCCTCTCTGTCTAAAATGTCGCTTCATTTTCCGCCCTCATCACTTCGTTTTGAAGCTTGTTTTAGGTTAACCTCACATTTCTTCTGTTGGCGGTCACTAACCCCCTCTCTGTCTAAATGTCGCTTCATTTTCCCCCTCAGTCACTCCGTTTGAAGCTTGTTTAGGTTAACCCCACAAATTTCTTCTGTTGGCGGTCACTAACCCCCTCTCTGTCTAAAAAGTCGCTTCATTTTCCGCCCTCATCACTCTGTTTTGAAGCTTGTTTTAAAATAACCTCACATTTCTTCTTGGCGGTCACTAACCCCCTCTGTCTAAATGTCGCTTCATTTTCCGCCCTCAGTCACTCGTTTTGAAGCTTGTTTAAGGTTAACCTCACATTTCTTTTGTTGGCGGTCACTAACCCCCTCCTGTCTAAATGTCGCTTCCTTTTCCGCCCTCAGTCACTCTGTTTTGAAGCTTTTTAAGGTTAACCTCACATTTCTTCTGTTTGCGGTCACAACCCCCTCTCTGTCTAAATGTCGCTTTTTATTTTCCGCCCCAGTCACTCTGTTTTTGAAGCTTGTTTAAGGTTAACCTCACATTTCTTCTGTTGGCGGTCACTAACCCCTCTCTGCTAAATGGGCGCTTACATTTTCCGCCCCGTCACTCTGTTTTGAAGCTTGTTTAAGGTTAACCTCACTTTCTTCTGTTGGCGGTCCTAACCCCCCTCTCCCGTCTAAATGTCGCTTCATTTTCCCCCTCATCACTCTGTTTTGAATCTGTTTAAGGTTAACCTCACATTCTTCTGTTGGCGGTCACAACCCCCCTCTGTCTAAATGTCGCTTCATTTTTCCCCCCTCAGCACTCTGTTTTGAAACTTGTTTAAGGTTTTAAAACCCCACATTTTCTTCTGTTGGCGGTCACTAACCCCCTCTCTGTCTAAATGTCGCTTCATTTTCCGCCCTCAGTCACCTCCTTTTGAAAACTTGTTTAAGGTTAATCCTCACATTTCTTCTGTTGGCGGTCACTAACCCCCTCTCTGTCTAAATGTCGCTTCATTTTCCGCCCTCAGTCACTCCGTTTTGAAGCTTGTTTAAGGTTAACCTCACATTTCTTTTGTTGGCGGTCACTAACCCCCTCTCTGTCTAAATGTCGCTTCATTTTCCGCCCCTCAGCACTCCGTTTTGAAGCGTTGTTTAAGGTTTACCTCACATTTTCTTCTGTTGGCGGTCACTAACCCCCTCTCTGTCTAAATGTCGCTTTTTTTCCGCCCTCAGTCACCTCCGTTTTGAAGCTTGTTTAAGGTTAACCTCACATTTCTTCTGTTGGCGGTCCTAAACCCCTCTCTTTGCTAAATGTCGCTTCATTTTCCGCCCTCAGTCACTCCGTTTTGGGAACTTGTTTTAAGGTTTTAAACCCACATTTCTTCCCGTGGCGGTCACTAAAACCCCCCTCTCTTCTAAATGTCGCTTCATTTTCCGCCTCAGTCACTCCGTTTTGAAGCTTGTTTAAGGTTAACCTCACATTTCTTCTGTTGGCGGTCACTAACCCCCTCTCGTCTAAAATGCGCTTCATTTTTTCCCCCCTCAGTCACTCCGTTTTGAAGCTTGTTTAAGGTTAACCTCACATTTCTTCTGTTGGCGGTCACAACCCCTCTCTGTCTAAATGTCGCTTCATTTTCCGCCCTCGTCACTCGTTTTGAAGCTTGGTTTAAGGTTAACCTCACATTTCTCTGTTGGCGGTCACTAACCCCCTCTCTGTCTAAATGTCGCTTCATTTCCGCCCTCAGTCACTCCGTTTTGAAGCTTGTT
The DNA here is from genome assembly GCA_018398815.1 of Conus ventricosus. Taxonomy (NCBI): domain Eukaryota; kingdom Metazoa; phylum Mollusca; class Gastropoda; order Neogastropoda; family Conidae; genus Conus; species Conus ventricosus. The sequence continues at coordinate 2,437,502 of CM031605.1, forward strand.
TAAAGGGTTTAAACCCCACATTTCTTCTGTTGGCGGTCACTAACCCCCCCTCTGTCTAAATGTGCTTCATTTTCCGCCCTCAGTCACTCCCGTTTTGAAGCTTGTTTAAGGTTTAAACCCCACATTTCTTCTGTTGGGGTCACTAACCCCCTCTCTGTCTAATTTGCTTCATTTTCCGCCCTCAGTCACTCCGTTTGAAGCTTGTTTAAGGTAACCTCACATTTCTTCTGTTGGCGGTCACTAACCCCCTCTCTGTCTAATTTTGCTTCATTTTTCCCGCCCCCAGTCACTCCTTTTTGAAGCTTGTTTAAGGTTAACCTCACATTTCTTCTGTTGGCGGTCACTAACCCCCTCTCTGTCTACATTTGCTTCATTTTCCGCCCCAGTCAAATCGGGTTTTTAAGCTTGTTTAAGGTTTTAAACCCCACATTTCTTCTGTTGGCGGGCACTAACCCCCTCTCTGTCTACATTGCTTCATTTTCCGGCCCTCATCACTCTGTTTGAAGCTTGTTTAAGGTTAACCTCACATTTCTTCTTTGGCGGTCCTAACCCCCTCTCTGTCTACATTTTGCTTCATTTTCCGCCCTCATCACTCCGTTTTGAAGCTTGTTTAAGGTTAACCTCACATTTCTTCTGTTGGCGGTCACTAACCCCCTCTCTGTCTCATTTTGCTTCATTTTCCGCCCTCGATCACTCTGTTTTGAAGCTTGTTTTAAGGTTAACCTCACATTCTTCTGTTGGCGGTCACTAACCCCCTCTCTGTCTAAATTTGCTTCATTTTCCGCCCTCAGTCACTCTGTTTGAAGCTTGTTTAAGGTTAACCTCACATTTCTTCTGTTGGCGGTCACTAACCCCCTCTCTGCTAATGTCGCTCATTTTCCCCCCCTCAGTCACTCTGTTTTGAAGCTTGTTTAAGGTTAACCTCACATTTCTCTGTTTGGGGGTCACTAACCCCCTCTCTGTCTAAATGTCGCTTCATTTTCCGCCCTCAGTCACTTTTGTTTGAAGCTTGTTTAAGGTTAACCTCACATTTCTTCGTTGGCGGTCACAACCCCCTCTGTCTAAATGTCGCTTCATTTTCCGCCCTCATCACTCTGTTTTGAAGCTTGTTTAAGGTTAACCTCACATTTCTTTTTTGTTGGCGGTCACTAAACCCCCTCTCTGTCTAAATGTCCGCTTCATTTTCCGCCCTCATGTCCCCTCGTTTTGAAGCTTGTTTAAGGTTAACCTCACATTTCTTCTGTTGGCGGTCACTAAACCCCCCCTCTGTCTAAAATGTGCTTCATTTTCCGCCCTCAGTCACTCTGTTTGAAGCTTGTTTAAGGTTAACCTCACATTTCCCTTTTGGGTTTGGGGGTCACTAACCCCCTCTCTGTCTAAATTGCTTCATTTTCCGCCCTCAGTCACTCTGTTTGAAGCTTGTTTAAGGTTAACCTCTACATTTCTTCGTTGGCGGTCACTAACCCCCTCTCTGTCTAAATTTCGCTTCATTTTCCGCCCTCAGTCACTCGTTTTTAAGCTTGTTTAAGGTTAACCTCACATTTTTTCTGTTGGCGGTCCACTAACCCCCTCTCTGTCTAAATTTTGCTTCATTTCCGCCCTCAGTCACTCTGTTTTGAAGCTTGTTTTTAAAGGGTTAAACCTCACATTTTTCTGTTGGCGGGCACTAACCCCCCTCTGTCTACATTTTGCTTCATTTTCCCCCTCAGTCACTCCGTTTTGAAGCTTGTTTAAGGTTAACCTCACATTTCTTCTGTTTTGGGGGGTCACTAACCCCCTCTCTGTCCCAAATTTTGCTTCATTTCCGCCCCAGTCACTCCGTTTTTAAGCTTGTTTAAGGTTAACCTCACATTTCTTCTGTTGCGGTCACTAACCCCCTCTCTGTCTACATTTTGCTTCATTTTCCGCCCTCAGTCACTCGTTTTGAAGCTTGTTTAAGGTTAACCTCACATTTCTTCTGTTGGCGGTCATAACCCCCTCTCTGTCTAAATGTTTTGCTTCATTTTCCGCCCTCAGTCACTCCGTTTTGAAGCTTTTTTAAGGTTAACCTCACATTTCTTCTGTTGGCGGTCACTAACCCCCTCTCTGTCTAAATTTCGCTTCATTTCCGCCCTCCTCACTCTGTTTTTGAAGCTTGTTAAGGTTAACCTCACATTTCTTCTGTTGGCGGTCACTAACCCCCTCCTTTGTCTACAATTTGCTTCATTTTCCCCCTCAGTCACCCTGTTTTTGAAGCTTGTTTAAGGGTTTAACCCCCACATTTCTTCTTTGGCGGTCACTAACCCCCTCTCTGTCTACATTTTGCTTCATTTTCCGCCCTCAGTCACTCTGTTTTGAAGCTTGTTTAAGGTTAACCTCACATTTCTTCTGTTGGCGGTCACTAACCCCCTCTCTGTCTACATTGCTTCATTTTTCCCCCCTCAGTCACTCGTTTTGAAGCTTGTTTAAGGTTAACCTCACATTTCTTCTGTTGGCGGTCACTAACCCCCCCTCTCTGTCTAAAAGTTGCTCATTTTCCGCCCTCAGTCACTCTTTTTGAAGCTTGTTTAAGGTTTAAACCCCACATTTCTTCGTTGGCGGTCACTAACCCCCTCTCGTCTAAATTCGCTTCATTTTCCGCCCTCATTCACCTGTTTTGAAGCTTACATTTCTTCTGTTGGCGGTCACTAACCCCCTCTCTGTCTACAATTTTGCTTCATTTTCCGCCCTCAGTCACTCGTTTTGAATCTTGTTTAAGGTTAACCTCACATTTTCTTCTGTTGGCGGTCACTAACCCCCTCTCTGTCTAAATTTGCTTCATTTTCCGCCCTCAGTCACTCTGTTTTTGAACTTGTTTAAAAGGTTAACCTCACATTTCTTCTGTTGGCGGTCACTAACCCCCTCTCTGTCTACATTTTCTTCATTTTCCGCCCTCGTCACTCGTTTTGAAGCTTGTTTAAGGTTAACCTCACATTTCTTCTGTTGGCGGTCATAACCCCCTCCTGTCTAAATTGCTTCATTTTCCGCCCTCAGTCCTCGTTTTGAAGCTGGTTTAAGGTTAACCTCACATTTCTTCTGTTGGCGGTCACTAACCCCCTCTCTGTCTACATTTTGCTTCATTTCCGCCCTCAAGTCACTCCCGTTTTGAAGCTGTTAAGTTAACCCCACATTTCTTCTGTTGGCGGTCACTAACCCCCCTCTCTGTCTACATTTTGCTTCATTTTCCGCCCTCAGTCACTCCGTTTTGAAGCTTGTTTAAGGTTAACCTCACATTTCTTCTGTTGGGGGTCACTAACCCCCTCTCTGTCTAATTTGCTTCATTTTCCGCCCTCAGTCACTCGTTTTTTAAGCTTGTTTAAGGTTAACCTCACATTTCTTCTGTTGGCGGTCACTAACCCCCTCTCTGTCTACAATTTTGCTTCATTTTCCGCCCTCAGTCACTCGTTTTGAAGCTTGTTTAAGGTTAACCTCACAATTTCTTCTGTTGGCGGGCACTAACCCCCTCTCTGTCAAATTTTGCTTCATTTTCCGCCCCCAGTCACTCCTGTTTGAAGCTTGTTTAAAGGGTTTCCTCACATTTCTTCTGTTGGCGGTCACTAACCCCCTCTCTGTCTAATTTGGCTTCATTTTCCGCCCTCAGTCACACCTGTTTTGAAGGGTTGTTTAAGGTTAACCTCACATTTCCCTTTTGTTGGCGGTCACTAACCCCCTCTCGGTCTACATTTTGCTTCATTTTTCCCCCCTCAGTCACTCCGTTTTGAAGCTTGTTTAAGGTTAACCTCACATTTCTTCTGTTGGCGGTCACTAACCCCCTCTCTGTCTAAATTTTGCTTCATTTTCCGCCCCCAGTCCACTCTGTTTTTTAAGCTTGTTTAAGGTTAACCTCACTTTCTTCTGTGGGTATAAAAAACCCCCCTTTCCTAATTATGTTATTTTCCGCCTCAGTCACTCTGTTTAAGTTTAATAACAAAACCTCACATTTCTTCTGTCGGTATAAACCCCCTCCAGTGGTCTACAAAATTTCTGCCTTCATTCCCGCCCTCATTCACCTGTTGAAACAGTTAAGGTTAACCTTTCCCTTTTCTTTTGTTGTAACCTTTTGTCTTTTGTCCTTCCATTTTCCGCCTCAATCACTCTGTTTGAAAAACTTTTTTTTAATTAACCTCACTTTTTCATTTCTTTTTTGGCGGCCAAAAACCCCCGTCCCCTGTCTAAATTTCCCCATTTTCCCCCCGAATGCAAACCCGGTGAAGTTTTTTTACCGGTTAAATCAAAAATTTTCTGTTGGCTCACACCCTCTTGTCTAAAAAAATTTTTTTATTTCCGCCCCCGTACCTGTTTTGTAAACTTAAGGTTTAAAATCCACATTTCTGCTTCTGAAAGTTACAAAACCCATTATTTCGCCACTTTGGACTCTTTTTAACTAATAACCTTCTCCCGTTGCTCAAAAAAACCCCAGTCAAACATGGGCATGATGCCTAACTGGTTCCATGCTGTCACGATAGAACACAGGATGCTATTTCTCCATGTCCCCTCTGCGGCTGGAATTATACCCCATCAGCTCTGCGGGCCGTCACAGTCTGCCGTGACGCTGGACACTGAAGGGAGTAAAAGCTGCAGGAACTGACAGCTGTACACACTGGGGAGGGAGAACCGGAGGACTGGGGAGGGGGAGGAGGCTTGGGTGAGGGTGGAGGCAGTGGATGCACTGTGATTAACGCCTCAGAACTAAAGGGATGAAACTTAGAACTTGGTTATATTTTTTGTGTGCACAGTTACATAAAGTTACCACTCTTCTGTTATATCGAATGGTGAGTGCCACTGTGTCTGGGAGGAAATATCTGCGTAGTTGGTGGTTTTGGAGACTGTTTTTTTCGGCGGTGCTGGCAAGATCTGTTCGACAGTTGCCTCTTGTACAACCATTATCTGCAATGAACGTCTCGAGGGTGCTGTCATGAATATTTCTAGACTTTTACAACTTCCCAGCTGAACAATAAAATAATTCATCATTATACAGTGTGTGTGTGTGTGTGTGTGTGTGTGTGTGTGTGTGTGTGTGTGTGTGTACATTTCCTTTCTAAGGAGTTAAAATTAAAATATTACACAAAAATTATTTTCTGGACAATTGCCTCATCTTTCTGGCAGACACACAGCTATATGCATTACTTATTCCCTCATAAAAAAATCTAGAAAGCAACATCTTGGGATAAGAAAGAAAGAAAGACTGACAGACAGAAGTGAAAGTTTCCTTTTATTGGTGGAGCCACCCTCTGAAGCACCTTTCTAACTCTGGCACTACCCCATAATAACATCAGCTCATTTGCACCAAAGTTTAATTAAAGAGAAAGCCTCTGATGGCAGTGGGTGATCACAACTTCACAACCCTCCTCTAAAGCAATCCCATCATCAAACTGCCACTCTCACTGACAGAAGAGATTGTGGAGACTTGGCGTTGCTTTGGGGCAACTGTGGGTTTCCACACTATCATTTTTGTCATGAAAAATTCCATTATTGCTAACTATACAACTTTCAATGTGAGATCCCACGTGTTTTTGTACAATGCAATGATATTCTAATGCCTATAACAGAGTTCTAACTGGCTAACATAATTAGCTCCTTTGAAAATATGTCAAAAGAAACACAACGACAATGGTAAATCCTTTGCCATGAAAAAGGACACCAACCGTAAAATTCACAAATTGATCAGCACTTTCATTCAACTATGCCTCCAGCCCAGGCCGCCTTATAACACAGGCCTTCAGCTCTTCCTGTCTTCTTCATCTTTTCCTTTCCTTCTTTCCTTCTTTGCCTTTGAAATTAATCTGTTATTTGATGAAAACTGAAACTGGCAATTCACAGCATGACTGGAGGTAATTGAAGAACACATTTTAAAGATTCAGGCACAACTTTTTCTTGCTTGGTATCAAAGTAATGCTGATTTTTTTTTTTTTTTTTTTTTGTCTGCTGGACAATTTTGCATCATTAATTTGGTCTACAGTTTAACAAACTGGGTGGGTCAGCTGCTGGAGAATTGTTTATCATCGATTTGGTCAAACAGTTTTAAAAACTGGGTGGGTCAGCTGCTGGAGAATTGTTTATCATCAATTTGGTCAGTTTTAAAAACTGGGTGGGTCAAAATGGTTCCGATTTATTATTCTTGTATTACTAGACTGCATAATCTTTTCTTTTTTTTAATGTATCTACATTCTATAGTCTTTGAGACAGACAAAGTAGGCAGGCTCCACCAAAGGCTGATTAACCAGTCCCATCAATAGCAGGCCCATCCAAAGGATGTGATGCTATGCCACTCACTCTACTCCCTAGCTGCCGGCAGACCCCACTAAAGCTGTTTTCCTGTCTGGCTCCATTGGCTGTACATGGTGTGGAGGGAACCTAACATTAACAGGACTGGAATGGGAGAGTGAACAGACGGGAGGGGTAGTGACCGGTAATTTCATTACAGGCCTCTCCACCACCACCCCACATTACCTCCTTCATAAAACATACATTCCTAGCTCTGGTCTCAGAAACAAAATGAGTAAGGCCAAAACACCAAAGGCTACAGCACCAGTTTTACCCTGAGCACCAATGATTGCTGTCTTTTCCAGACTTCAATTTCTGCTACAAACAGACTGTCTGTCTGTCTGTCTGCTTGTGTCAGTCTTCGTGTGTTTGAGTGTATGTGTGTGCATGTGTTCATGAAGTATGTTTTGAATATGCATATTTGCATGTGTTGTAGTTTTCGGTTAGAAGATAAAACGCTGTACTCCATCAACTGTTTTCTTGACTTCTTGCCAGTGACATTTCTGTCAGAGATCTTCAGACAACCAGCAGTTCCATACCTTGTTTTTAGCCCAACAAAACCCACACAGTTACAGGCAACAAAAAAGTATCAAAACAGCACATCCTGTTTTCTTCTTGACCCAAATCATTCACTTCAAGTGCATGCAAGAAATTCAATTTCAGAAATTATCCCGCTTTGCTTCAGTGTAAATGGTAATTTTCTTTTTCATCAGTAGTCATTTTCTATCATGTATCATATTCATTTCATCATTTGTTTTCTATCAATATTATATAATAATAATAATAATAATGAATATTTCTATAGCGCAAATCCTAAATTAGCTCTAAGCGCTTTACAATACAAGGACAAGCGCTTTACAATACAAGGACTAACGAAAACCGCACGCACGCACGCGCACACGCGCGCACGCACACACACACACACACACACACACGCACACACACACGCACCACACACACACACACACACACACACACACACACACACACACACACACACACACACACACACACACGCACACAAACCGCATACTCAGGCACGGGGAAGCAGATACGCACAGCACATTAGTTATAAAAAATCACAAAGGCAAAGATGGGGTACCATGGCAGCTGATCATATGTCTAACATGTCACCTCACATTCTGAGGTTGAAAAAGCGGATCATTTTCAGTCAGCCCCACTGCTCTGCATTGTCCTCTGGTGCCAATACAAACAGCCCAGAATAACAATTCTCACACCCTTCCCATCATTTTTCCCTTCTTATCTGGAAAACCAACATCAAAGCCTGAGCACAGACAAAACTAATGGTTTGCCTGGAGATGGGCAAGGTTTGCTTTCAGTTGGAGGCCTTGGATCTGTCAGAACCTAACTCTAGTAAGATAAGAATAATGTTGCTTGTACTATAGCCCAGCCAACCGCAAAGGGCCACATCAGGGCTGCTAACTCTAGTAACAGCTTTTAAAAAAATTGTAAAAAAAAAAAAAGATCTGTTTGGTTTTGTCCCTGGCTTGTGTCTTCACCCTCCCCCACACCCCATCTCACTCAATCACAGACATACTCAAGCACTTACACACACATGCATGCAAAATTTCCTCCTCTTTCTGTCTGTCTGTCTGTCTGTCTGTCTCTTTCTCTCTCTCTCTCTGTGTCTTTGTCTGTATGTATGTCTGTCTGTCTGTCTGTGTGTCTGTCTGTCTGTCTGTCCGTCTGTCTGTCTGTCTGTCTGTCTCTCCTCCCTCTCTCTCTCTCTCTCTCTCTCAAACACACACACACACACACACACACATACACACTCAAAATGACTCATGTTCTCTCTCTCTTCTCTCTCTCTCTCTCTCTCTCTCTCCTCTCTCTCTCTCTCTCTCCTCTCTCTCTCTCCCCATTCCTCCCCTTTCTCTGTCTCTCTCCTTCCTTCCCTCGCTCTCTGAGACTCTCCTTCCCACCTTCCCTTCCACCCACTCTCTAGTCTTACCTCCCTTAAACACACATATTACACACACAGAGGCTCCCTGGGAAAGAAGCATCCTGTGAAAATCTCTAAATAATGAGTTTCCAATGAACTGGAAACAAAGATTCTGTGCAGAAGAACAGAAGACATTACAACATGTACTAGCAAAGGAACCACTAGGATTATTTCGACATAAAGAAACATATAAATCATTCAAAATGAAATGTTATCATGCATTTTCAAGCAAAGATCCCTGAAAAATGACTGCATTAAAACACTGAAAAACAGAGGCAGCATATCTTTGCCCCAGCATAGAATTAGAAGTGCCATGCACTTTCCCTACCTGCTGGAATTTTTATCACTGTCTAAAGTTTCAATAACTGAAAAATTAAACTAGACTTACGTAGAAAGTGACATTTACTTTGAATTATGTAAGCCAATAACCCCTGGTTAAATTGCCTTGTACCTGTATCAATGTAATTATGATTTGGGAGCCTTTGGCAAATAATGCGCTTGTTTATAAGATGATCATGTTTGTTTGTTTTTAACGATTTATTATTGTTGTTGTGAAAAAAATATAAATTCTAAACACCAAGAGAAAAGACTTAAAGCATCGGTGGAAAAACTGTTGGATGCAGTTTCTCTTTAGCTGAGATTACTGTAAGGACAGAGAATGGAAGGAAAAGTCGATGTGCCTTCTAATGGGCAAGAGGCCATTGATTAATCGGGCATCCTCCCCTCCAGATGTTATTCCAAATGACAGTATTACAGAACCTCCTCTCCTCTACCAATTCCCACTGTCTCTGGCTTCTGGCTCCTTTCCCTTCCTCTGAGCCTATCCCCCATCCCACTCTCTCTCTCCTTCTCTCTCTCTAGAGTAGACCTGTACCCCACTTGAATCTGCTCCTGACCCATCTTTCTGTTCCTCCACAGAAAGAGAGAGACATTGCAGATACCCTCTATTCTCCAATTCGATCTATGCTTTACTACACACTATTACAACTGGAAAAAGCCAAAGGTCTGAAAACAAAGCAAATTATGCATAAAGTTAGACTGACCTTTTTTTCCACATTGCATACGCATCCACACACGCACACACACACACACATCACAAGCAAGGTGCTCGAGTGGATATGCTTGACAAGATGCTTGAGAGATTACAGTGTGAGTTCAGTGACTTTGTTAGTACTTTGCCAATATTCAGTTGTACTCCACCAGGACCGATAAAGAAGACGCTGTAGCCAAGATGTGCTCATTTCTATGCATGGAGCTCAGAATGGGGATTACGATCTAATCAAGGATTCTCTTTGAGGCACTTCCCCTCCCATGAAGTGAAAACCAAAGCAGGACACAGACACAGCAGTGTTTCAACTGGACAGAAGCCAGCATGGAAAGGTTTGAGTTTCTGGTTTTCTGTATGATTTTTTTTCCCAGCTCCAAGTAATCTGTAGCCATGAAACAGAAACTGATTGGTGGAGCTTCTAGTCTGTCTCCTCCCATCCCTCTTCCCTCTTCTTTTCCTATCCCTCAGTCTCGAGTTCATCCACAAGTAGGCATCCTCTGCTACTTCATTCTACTCAGGGTTTTTCTTTTCTCACCCTCTCCAACACACTGAGAACAAACTGCAAACAGAACAATACTATCTTTGTATATCCATACGGGAACCATTAACTAAGTTCTTCTTTTGCTATTTTTTTTTTCTTTTTAAAACTTAAAAGTTTACAAGCGAACATTTTGTCACAAGTTTTGAAGAGCACAAAAACCTGAGACAGTAGTGTAAGTGTGTCTATATTCAATGTGTGTGTACAAGGTGAGTCAGTGTATTTGAGAAGTGGTTAATAACTTTCCTGGATGTATCATCTTCAATTAAATTACAGACCGACAAACAGAAGCAGGATTCAACAGACCTTCTGGCCATGCACATGTTCATGCTCTATTTGGCGCTGTAACTGCTCTTCACTTTTCTTTAGACCTGTCCTTTTTTTTCCTGCTGAGAGGTTATTTTTGCAGAAAGAACATTGTGATAACAGGATGTGGTATAGGAAATGCCATTTGATTCTCAGAGCACCTCAGCTGAATTGGCCTCATATGCTCTTATTCCCCATTTTTACAAAACCTATCCCAAGCTATGATGAACAGCAACATTAACACATAACAGCTTAGAATGGAACCAAACACTTCAATACAACAATTACACACACAGATGAACACATGGACAGGGAGGAGGTGGGGGGTCAGCCTTCCCCTTGGAAAAACCTGGGAAGAGGGAGGGGGAAGTTGTGTGTTTTTTTGCACCCACCTCCACCCCTTCCTCCCCATCCATCCATCCCCTGTAGTGCTAGTCTAAAAAAAAATCCTTGTCTAACTGCAGCAACTGCTCAAGCTGTACCTAACACTAGTGACAGTGATAACTGCAACCACAAAAAGGACCTGACAAAAGTATTGTTTAGCTGATCACATTCTTTCTAATCAGACTTAGTCATGAACACACAGTGTGAGAATCATTGCTATTTTCAAAACACACATACAATAATAATAATACATGTACACATACTCCCTTCTCTGTACGCATGCATGTATCTATAGATGCAAAATTGCTTGTATGCATGTCTTAAGGTTGTTTGTTTGTTTGTTTGTTTGTTTGTATTTAAGAAACCCATGAATGAATCAGGCCGTCATCACATCAGTTGTTTGTTTGTTTGTTTGTATGTAAGAAACCCATGAATGAATCAGGCCGTCATCACATCAGTTGTTTGTTTGTTTGTTTGTATGTAAGAAACCCATGAATGAATCAGGCCATCATCACATCAGTTGTTTGTTTGTTTGTATGTAAGAAACCCATGAATGAATCAGCCCGTCATCACATCAGTTGTTTGTTTGTTTGTATGTAAGAAACCCATGAATGAATCAGCCCGTCATCACATCAGTTGTTTGTTTGTTTGTATTTAAGAAACCCATGAATGAATCAGCCCGTCATCACATCAGTTGTTTGTTTGTTTGTATTTAAGAAACCCATGAATGAATCAGGCCGTCATCACATCAGTTGTTTGTTTGTTTGTATGTAAGAAACCCATGAATGAATCAGGCCGTCATCACATCAGGCAATTTCATCACTACACTGAAAAGCCATCACGCTTGGCAGACAGAACTAAATGAATGCATCCCAGTGTGAATGATGCGAGTCCCAATGTTGTGAATGTTAGAGCTCACCAACCTTCACAGCAAAAAAAAACGAACTGGGTAGTCTGGGTGGAAGTGTTACAACTTGCTAAGCAAAACAGAAAGAACGAAAAAGTAGTGAAAATATTCAACTTAATGCCTTTGCGGTCACCTGCTGGGCCTTTTCAGGTGCTTTTCATTTCTGTCTTGACATCCCTTCCATTTTTTTTTCTTTAGACCAAAATGACAGCACAGCTGTATTAGAGACCTTCCCTGCTCCTGATACGCTCTCTACCAATTATATTAGTACTAGCTGACATCTGTAGTCTTCCCCTCTCTGCTTCACTAATCCTTCTTTCCTTCCCTAATGCATGCATGCATGCATGCCTGCCTGCCTGCCTGCCTGCCTGCCTGCCTGCCTGCCTGCCTGCCTGCCTGCCTGCCTGCCTGCCTGCCTGCCTGCCTGCCTGCCACTGTTAGTCCATTGCTAGTGACAGTTAGCATCTTTTTTTCTTTCTGCTAGGCAACTGTTTAGACAAAAAAAATTGGTCATACAACTCACAGCGAATTATCTGTTCCATCTTGCTAATTGAAATGATGAGACCTCCTTTCTAATTTCTGTTCAGAGTTGTAAATGCTAAAGGCAGTTTATGCTGTTTAAAGACCATCCCCTGAGCTGTACGTATGGCATTTTCCAATTGTAGATGCTTTTATTGTTTCAAACAGAACACAGACAAGTTAACAAACCAAATGGTGCAAGGAGAGCCAAGACACTGACTTTGTACTTGCTTTTTTTTTTTCTTCTTGGAATAACTACAACTAAAATTCTGACATGCATGGTAACAAAAAACAAACTAGTTAGAGTAAAAGTAAATTTTACATTAACTGCTGTAGTGCAGTGGTAAGCTATATGAGCTAGCTGCAAGATCATATATTCTAATCTAGTACTATCAAAGGTATTTATTGTGTGATTTTTTTTTTCTCAGCACCAAAGACAGCTCCTACCCAGAGTTAAGTGTTCTACGGGCTCAAATAGAAAGACTGTGTAAACGTTGTACAGCTGAAAATATTCTGCAAATACCCTGACCATCAGTGCAGGTGTCTGTATTTTTTGGACTGGGATACAAGGAAGCATAGCGCACTAGGGAAGGGAGAGAAAGAGGGGGCTAAACTGGATTTCACTGAAAAATCCAAGCACAGGAGCGGTACTCACTTTTTGAGCTGCGGCCAGCACCTTGTCCAAAAAGCGGAGCCATTCAAAGACAAAAACTGGCCTCTTCGACTCTGGCACTCGTTTCAGGGCCTCCTCATTGAGCAAAAGACTGTGAGCTAACTCCATCATGGATGGGCAGTGGGCACTGCTGCAAACTCGATGCAACAGTGCTGGTGATATCTCCACTGCCTCTCTGCCTCACGTCACCTCTGGCAGCAGACTGTCAATGATATCAGCTTCTGTAACAGCAGAAAAAACACCAAGTGACCATCAAAAAAAACCGCAACACACACATTGTTGTAGCTAACAAGATGCAAATATCAATACTGATTTAGCATCCAGAATCAACAGTCAGTTGGTGTTATCATTTAAATGTGTCATGCCAAAGGAATCTCTCTCTCTCTCTCTCTCTCTCTCTCTCTCTCTCTCTCTCTCTCTCTCTCTCTCTCTCATATGCAAGTAATTAGAAATCCTTTTTATCAATTCTGAATATCACATCATCTAGCGTTCTCTCAAATCCAAAGTAACTGAATAAGTCATCTACACTTCAATGGTGTAGATGCCGCCATTATGCTATTATGCTAAATGATGTCCTTTCAGGATCCCCATCATCTCAAAGTTGGATGGGTTGTTTCTCTCTTTGTTTTCAATTTGTAGGGTTATTTTTAATTTTATACTAATTTTTGGACATTTTAATGAGTGAAAATAAAACATACCATGGCCATGCACTGATGCAGTGACCTGTGTGCAAATTAAAGTTTGGCGTTCATTTCCTTCAGATTTGTTCATGCTAACTCTGTACACATTTAGTACTGTTGTCTTTAATGTTCTCATTTTTTGGATATGTATATGTATATGTCCTTGTTGTTTGAAGTAATGTCCCTGTTCAACGAATAACAACAACAAAACTTCCTTTTCTTTAAAATTACAATGAGACAAGAAATTAGTCACTGACCCACTCATGTACGTATTGCAATAATTACATTTGGAGTTTCCATACCAGCGCTAAATAAACTGCATTCATGAAGCATTAGTTGTGCACAGAATTTGGTGAACATATTTTCTGTATTCAATAATGTTGAATCTGACTCTTCTAATGTGCACTGTCCATGGGGATATATGTGCTTGGTTGTTTTCATTGAAACTGACTAGTCATCAAGAGCAGACAAACAGCCTACAGGACACCAATTTTTATAACTGCTTGCATGGATTCTGAAGAAAATAAACACATCATCTCAACACATAGTGTGATCACTGCTTGGGCAAGGTATCTGGCCTTACTTTGTTCTTGCTTGCTTTCCTGGCTCCTTGTCTCTCTCAGCAGATGACTAAACATCTGTCCCATTCTGTCTGTCTGTCTGTCTCTCTCCCCCCTCTCTCTCTCTCTCTCTCTCTCTCTCTCTCTCTCTCTCTCTCTCTCTCTCTCTCAATCTCTCCCCCCCTCTCTCTCTTTGTTCTTACTTCATCAACCATCCACATAAATGGAGAGACATTGATGATTATGATTTCTTTCATACAGGTGAAAGTGTACAAAACATGCGAAGCTGATCAAGTCAGATGAAATAAGGAAACATTTGTCAGCTGTACCTTTTTTCCAATGTAAGCTGATTGGGTGCTACCTGTGAGAGTGTAGCAAACAATGAAACATGATGACTACTGTGCTGATTTTGAGCAGTCTTGTTTATGATTGCAGACAGTATTCATGAGACCGGGTTGGTTATTTCAGCCTATTTTCCATATATTAGGTTTTAAATACAGATTATGCAGAATCATAAACTCTCAAACTCTAATGACAGAAGCTTCCAACGTCACTGCTCACTTTTAGATTTGGAAACTAAAGGCACTTGCGGCACTTTTAAAGGGGGATAAGCACACATCAGAATTCTAAAGGGTGACTCATGCGTGCACAATGAAGAGTGTGAGTTTAAAGCTCCAAAGCATGAAGTATGCACAAAGTGTATGTCATCAGCACCCCTGTCATTTTGCTTTCTGTCTGTTTAACCCATATAAACAGGCTCTCAGGTGTTTTCTTTATTAACATTCAAACTTGACATAGAGGACAAGACAGCAGAGTGGTTAGAGAGGCACAAGGTTGCCTGATCTGTGCCCTCAACTACCTACAACTACACCTAGTCCACCCAAATGGCAAGGAGTGGACAGAGACGGAAGATAGGGGACCATCTCATAACGCTAACTCGAGAGGAGGTTGGGGTCTCTTGCACCTTATCTAACAATCATTTCTTACCTTATACTTTATAGGAATACCTTTTTTGTGTAGTAAATCCCTTAAGTCCTTATCTTGTGCAGCATGCATAGCTCTCTTTCTGGTCTTTGAAAACTAGTGGAGTTTTGTATGATCCCCTGCAAAAATGTCATATCTAGACCTTTCATAAATTAACTACTGGAAAATGTACATGGAAAGGCAGAATGACAAACAATTTAAACAAATGGGTATTTAATCACTCATTTCTTGGCAATAATCAATAATTCCTGAATCAATTACCAAAAACTGTAGGAACACAGTGCTATACAATACTTTCTTGTGAAATAACTTAATAAATGGAAGAGATCCATCAGTCTAATTCTTCATAAAAAAATCAGAAGAATTTCACTTACTTAGTTTCAGAGTTAACTAAAACTCATATTTCAAAATCCAGTCAGTTCTGTTATCTCTTTTCCAACATAAGTTGAAACAATAAGTGATAACTAGCAGTCCAGGAAAATATTATATGTACACACATATATAGATACATGTTGTTGTTGTTGTTGTTGTTGTTGTTGTTGTTCATCACAGAAAACGCTTTCCTGCAGAGCTTAATTCAATATTTTTCACTTAAAGCCAGAACTTTGTATTAGACTGCAGAAGACTGTGTGTGAGAGAGAGAGAGAGAGATGGTATGTGTGTATGGGTGCAAAAGATGTATGAGGGAGCATGAATGAGCCAGGACAAGTAAATGTGATCGACCATAAACTAAGTGTAATGTCAGCATTTTTTCTCTTAACTTTCTCGATATATTTCAGTACAAGCGCACTTCTATGTCTGCTGTCTCAAATGAATACAGTAACAATTCTTGAAATTCAATTTGCTTATAATGTTAGACATAATCAGCAAAAATGTGCTTGTACCTCTTCATAGTCTTATTACCATTTCTAATATTCATTCAACATCTGGAACTAGTACATGAACGTTCCTAACAGCACTTTCTCAGCTGACCAATCATGTTATAAGATTATCTTTAATCATGTTATAAGATTATTTTATTATCAATAATATCAATCTGTTGCCTCAATATATTACTCTATTCAAATCAATATGTTGATCCTTTGGCACATTTACAGAACGGCTGACCCCAACTTATTACATTATCTATATCATTATTCTACACTATCTTTAATACTTTGTCAAATGGAGTGAAAGGCCCAACACAACTTATCACACTATTAATCACTATCATTCTATCACAATGTCTTTGATAGCATGTCAAATTCATGTAGAGACTCCACATAGATTATCCAATTACCTTTGATACAATTTCAATGGAAAGCGAAGAACATCAGCTATAACATGCAGACATAACGTCTTCATTTAATTTTCAGACTTTTGCTTGACATGTAAACAATCTATGACTGAGGATGAAAATGCGTTTAGATAAAAATGCACAATGTGCATGTGCACTCATTAAGTCTCTTTTTGAATATCTACGGACCTGCTGACATGCATGAACCATGCTCAGTTTTGTTTTCTTTTCTGTTATCATAACTATACAGAGATTTGGCTTGTTTTCGTTCTTTGGTTTGTTAGGCTTTTTTCTCCTTTTACTTGGTTAGGTGATTTCATAAAATATGTGATCCTTACATGTGTGTGTGTGTGTGTGTGTGTGTGTGTGTGTGTGTGTGTGTGTGTGTGTGTGTGTGTGTGTGAGTGTGTGAGAGAGAGAAAAATAGAAAAAGAGAGAGAAAGAGAGAGCTGGAATAGTGGTGTGGCTGAGAGTGAATGACAGAGAGAGAGAGAGAGAGGGAGAGAGAGAGAGAGAAAGAGAGTTTCTGTGTGTGTGTGTGCGTGTGTGTGTGTGTGTGTGTGTGTGTGTGTGTGTGTGTGTGTGTGTGTGTGCATGTGTGCATGTGTGCATGTGTGCGTGCGTGCGTGCGTGCGTGCATGCATGCATGCATGCGTGCGTGTGACCAAGCATGCATGCATGCATATGTGTGTGTGCGTGCACACATGCATGAGCACATCTTGAGGAGACAGTGTCTTGTGTGTGTACTACATGTCCCTCTGAGCAACTGCAGACACTGTGTAAGATCCTGTGATCACCATGCCCAATGATGACAGACATTATTGAGTGGATGGCTTCACCATTAAACAAAAAAATCAATGGGTAACCAAGGAACTCATGGCAATCTTGCATCTGGCAGCATGAGAAAACTGATGATGCCAGGCAGTATTCCAGAAGTGGCACCACTAGCACAAGTTGGGAAGGTAACTGATACCCTGGGATTCTGAGCAATTCATTCCACATTCCTACATAATCTCCCACTGGTTCTGCTGCCTGCCATGGTTGGTTAGTTTGCCAGACTTGCCTCCTGATAGGCCTACCAGTCCCTGTTTCCCATGGCAAAGCTTGAGCCACAGGCGTCTGACACTGTCATGTTCAGTGTTGCAATGTTGTGGTTTTTATCTCTGCCACTGAGGTTGTTTTTTCACCCCTGTCCACTGGTGTGTTTCTTTGTCAATCTCTGTGTCAGCAAGATTACATAAAAACTAAATATTGAACTGATTTTAACCAAACTTCATGAAAAGACAGAACATGGCTAATGATTAATGTATTAGCAGCATTACATTTTGGCACAGATCCATTATCCAGATGTGGATCAACTAAGGGATCCTGGATCTGTTCAACAAGATCAGGTTCCACTGACAATGAACAGTGTAAACAGACCTTATGAATTAGCAACAATCTAAATTTATTGTTATCCACCTTCATGGAATAGTAAATTATCATGATACAAACAATAACATTCCATGTTCTTTTCGTTTCTAAAGTACTGGGAAGATGACATCGCCATTGCCATCACCCCCATAATCACGTTCAGCTAATCACCTCAAACAGGCTCCCTGAATGAGAGACCTCTGAGAAGAGCTTCAGCAAAGGCATTCCATGCTAGAATTAGAAAGTGCAACACCTTGTCTGCGTCAAGAAGCAGAAAAACACTATCTACCGTCTTCTTTTTGTAGATCAAGGTTTCTTGCTACCCCTATACAGCGACAGAAGTGTCTGCTCTGATCACTATAGAAGGATTAAAACTTCAGTTCATACCTATTACTTCCCCTGACAGAAAAATAATTTTGTTTTCACCCATAGACTGAACAAAAGGGCAGCCCTTAAGACGCCTTCGATCTTGGCTGAGGTCTAAGCTCTTCTGAGTGCTGTTCCATGGTTTTTTGTTTGCTTGTTTGGGTTTGTTTGTCAGCAAGATAAAAAAAATATATATAATTGATAAATGTCTTAGAAGTAATACACTTTCAATTTCATACAATATCAAAACTTTCTGGTGAAATAAACAATGAAATTACGACATCCTATTCAGAAAAAATACATGTGAAGTAGCAACTATTTCGGTCTATTGGTGTACCTACTGTAACTTTCCCTAGCAAAAAAAAAAAAATTGTTTTCACTCATGATTTGACCCAAAAAGCAATATACCCAGGATCACTTCGACCTCACTGGAAGTTTGTGCTCTCTAAGTGTCCCCTGGTTTGTTTACTTGTTCATTTGTCAGCAACATTAAGCCAGCATTGTTGATATTGCGCAACTTGCACTGGAATGCTGATGTCAGCACATAAGCCAGATTGTTGATATTGCATGTCACAACATTAAGCCAGCATGTTGATATTGGCTGATGTCACAACATTAAAGCACATTGTTGATATTGGCTGATAATTACTGAGAAGTAACATCTTTTCTTGGAATATCAATACTCTTAACAAACAAGAATAGAGGCATTTTGAATATATGAATGTCATATTCCTATTCAATTGAAGTTATAAGGGATGTAACTCAGTGCACATTTGTGATTGGCAACACCTGAAGCCCACTAAAATGTGGGTAAAGGTGACAAGCCTCAAAGACTTCAGGGGCTAGAAACAAAACAGTAAAATTCCTACACCACAGGCAAGATGTTTGCTCACATGTAACCCTATAATAAAGCTATTCACATCCCATCTTCAGAGATGGCAAAACCCTTTATCATACTTTTTCTTAGTCTCGTGTTGCCTCTGCAGTATGTACACACACAACATTATGACAGCCATGGCTACCAGAAAGAAAAAAACAACAATAACAGCAACAGCAAACAAAATGAATACATCATCCCAGATCGTTCCCTGTGATGTATTTGATTAGTAACATCTGAGCTAGACTAAAGCCCACCAAAATGTGGGTATTTAAAAGTGTGCCTCAAACTTTCAAAGATTACAGGGACTAGAAATACATCATTTTTTCACTTTAAATCAGAGGAAAACAAGATACCAGATAGGACTGAACAGAAGACCTTTTTACTTCAATAATTAACTGAAAAATGATACAGGTACCAGACAAGCTCAAAAAGACTTAGAAACACTAAGTCCAGGCAACAGCTGCCACTGAGACAAAAAGAAATAAGAAGTAAAAAGTATCCTGTGGGTAAAATGATGAAGGCACTTGGTGGTGAACTAAATCTTTTTTTTTCTTTTAAATTTCAGGGCCTGTAGTCCACAACTTATCAGCATACTGTCGAAGACTCTTTGGTCAAAGCACACCCGAGACAAAACAATGGTTATGTACTACAAGTACTCAAGCACCACTCAAGAACTTCGTCCGTGGGTTTTTTCCAATGTATTTCTTCTCTCAATTCCTCATATTCATCATCTTTATGACCAAACATTTACAAAATACATGAAATTGTAGAGGTAAGCAGGTCTGGGAAAGAAAATAGTAAGACTCACAAAGTTTGAATTGACTGCACTGAAAAGTACTACTACTAGTACCATACTGATACATAGGCTTGGACATGCCAGATGTACATAAACAACATTTTGTCCCATCTGATGATTGTTGTTTGCTTGGAAACAGCATCAAAAAACTAATTTTGCATTAAGGTTATGATGATGTTTACTTAAAATGAACCTCTTAAAAAATAGTTATGCATGTAAGATTCCAGTCCCTGTAACAATACTACTATGTTGACTGTCTCCTGTGTACTCCCAAATTGACTGTCTAAAATCCTAAAAAATAAAAATAAAAAAAGACTGAAGGTAATGTCTTCAATTCTAGATTATTTTTCATAAGGTCAAAATTAAGTGAATGGCCCATTAGTGATATGCTCAGCACTAACTTGTTTGTCCTCAGCACTTTTTAGACCCACAGGTGGCACCCAAATTAAAGACTATCATAAGTTCTTGTACTGGGAAACACTGAAAAGCATCAGACTGATATCATAATTTGAAATCTGACTACACCAAAGCAATAGTAGAACTTAAAAATATGTTACATCACTTCTTAATCAGCTGATACAGATGGCCAATTGTTTTACATAACTTGTATATATATATATATGTATGTATTCTCTCTCTCTCTCACACACACACACACGCACGCACGCACGCACGCACGCACGCATGCACGCACGCACGCACACACCACACACACACACACACACACACACACACATACACACACACACATTCTGTCAGTCAGTCCATGGTCTGCTTGGACATAGAATCATACGCAACAAACTAGCAAACAGTGGACATGAGGTGACGTCAGATATTTGCATCATTTGGACCTGTGAAAAAACATGATCAATATCTTTCCACCACATTGTAAAAGCAGAGAGGGGTTAACTAATATTGGAAACACCTGACCTACTTACAGATCAACTGATTCTTTTCGGCTCTAGACTTGATAGAAACAACATTTTCATTGAACTTTACATCATCAACTAGTGCAAGTACAAGTCTTTAAAGATTACAATTTGTTGATAGCACTCCTAGATTTTTTTTCTTTTACTTGTTGTTTATTAATTTGCAAATCGTACTATGTACACCAATTCAATTGCCAACAGTGACTACTGCAAAAACTGAGAAAGGTAAGATTACACACCACAGACTGGGAGTTCAACTTCATTCTTTCTTATTCTGAAAAGATAGATCTGTGTGGAGCTCTGTGAGTATGACCTCGCACAGTTGGCATGTCTGCTTTCTCAGCAACTTTCTCAGCAACACTGGTGTCAGCATTGCAAGGCTAGTGTTAGTCCCTGGCTCCCTTCCTCCCTCCTTCCCTCCCTCCCTCCCTCTCTGTGAGAGAAGGTGAAAGTGTGTGTGTGTGTGTGTGTGTGTGTGTGTGTGTGTGTGTGTGTGTGTGTGTGTGTGTGTGTCTGTCTGTCTGTGTGTCTGTCTGTGTGTCTGTCTGTCTGTCTGTGCATGCGCGCGCGCATAAGGGTGCGCATGCCAATACCTGTATGTAATTCTTCGTTATTTTACAACACTTATCACAAATACTGTGGACATCTTTGTCTAGATGATCATACATCTAAAAGTGCATAACAGAGCACGTGTGTATGCTCACGCACGTGTGCATGCAGGCATACATGCATGCATGTGTGTGTGTGTGTGTGTGTGTGTGTGTGTGTGTGTGTGTGTGTGTGTGTGTGTGTGTGTGTGCGCGCGCGCATGTGTTCGTGCACCCATGCAAGTGCATGCGTAATGTGCATGCAATTGTGTCAGTTCAAGTACATACACCAAACCTGCACTTCATGTAAACTGTTGAACTTTAACCTCATGTATGTTTATTTACAACAGAGTGGAATCTAGGATCATAGCCACCGGCGCAGCTGATGCAACAGAAAATGGACTTCATTTTCTCCCAGTCCACTTTCATTCTATGCAGCCCCCACTACTTTCTTAGTTAAATCCAAATCAACAACTAGCAAACTGGACACACATAATTATAGCAGTAATGGTTCTTACCAGCATGCCAACTTTATTTCACTGTATATACATCAT